>VYZT01041808.1:12634-43957 GCA_013400735.1 Pomatostomus ruficeps | reverse complement strand
TTATTATTATTATTATTATCTGATGCCCTGAAATATGGAATATTTTAGGACTGGGTAAATTTATTCTGTAAATATAGTCACAGTTTCCATAATTAAAATTTGCCACTGTTATCTTGTTTTGGAATGGTAATAGTCTAACTATGGTTCCTATAGAAGGAAGCTTCTGCCCAATCTTCCTTACCAATGTAGAAACACCAATAACCACAGCAGAAAACTGTAATGTAATTTGGCACATGGTGTCCAAATAAACCAATAAATCCTCTTTTTGTATGTTTCTCTCCAAAACAAAAAACAAACAAACAAACAAAAGTCCAAAACAAAAACAAACCAATGAACAAACAAAGAAACATGTACAGAACTGAATAATAAAAAGAAGGGACACTAAAATAAAGAAATTTAATATTCAGTAGAACAAATGCCACTGAAATATGATTTGAGATGTTATTTTGTATTTGTAATAGTTAATAATTTAATGTTTACCTTTGAAAAGCATTTTGAAAATTAATGATGTCTTTGGGGTTGCAGTCAAAGTAAAGTTTTCATTTTCTGTTGTAAAACTAGAATAAAACCAATTATGACTTTCCATTACAAATAAATGTTCATGTTAGCAAAATGAAAAGAACTGCTGAGAATAATATTCTAAGGTCACATAATTACCAAAAGAATAGTTAATTATTTCTCGAAGATTTCTCTGTCATTACTTAATAATGCTACCATAAAAGTCCTCATAACAAGCTATGCTATAGGGAAAATACCATGGTTTTGATTCATTATTCTTAGAATTTTCAGCTTTACCTTCTAACAATTGCAATACAAATATTTACTCAGCTGTGTCTATCTGAGCATGCATCTGAAACACAGATGCAGACACGTAAAATGGTGATGGTGAAAATTCGGAAATTATACTCAAAAACTGATTCAAGGCTCATTATAATATGTTTTACTTTCTTGTCTCAATCATAATGCACTGAGCCCTGGCATAAGTAGCCCAGATAGTCTGTGGAGTCGCAATCCTTGGAGATACCCAAAATCCATCTAGACATAGTCCCGAGCAACTCAAAATCCATCTAGGCATAATCCTGAGCATCTAACTTGAGGTGGCTCTGACTGAGCAGAAGGAGGCTGGATCTGATGTCCTGCAGAGATCCCTTCCCACCTCAGTTATTCTGTGATTCTGTAAAAAAACACTTATTCTCTGTCGGAAAAAAAAAAAAAGCTCAATTATAATTTTATGAATAACTCTAATAAGGGAGAATTGTGAGCACTTGATCACAGTTTCATAAGAGATCACTCCTTCCTCAGTTTGGTAGCTTCTGCCAAATATCATTATGCTTTGGGGAAAAATAAAGTGTTGATGGTTTGGGTGTAACAACCTAAGTTTTTATTTGTAGATAGAGGAGCGTTTTATTAGATGGCTGGTAATGTTAAAAAGAAAGACAAGATTTTGTGCAAGAAAACATTTATTTTGAATTTAAAGAGAAGCTTCATCTAGCAAAGCTAAGTACACACAAGAATAGTGTCTTAAAACTAAATGAAGTACATAGCAGGTCATCTCTGAGAGAAAAATTGGACCAGAAAAAGATATTCTATGAGGAAATGGAAGAAGAAAGAATTGAGTCATAATTTCTCTGAGAGGTACTAAAACAGCATATAACATGGACATATGACTTTAATACTCCCCAAAATCGTTATCATACAGTAGTCATTTAATCTTTGGTATTTAACAGGGTGAGGAATTTCTTTTCTTGGATTTGTTTCACTCTTGTAGATTTTTTGGGGTTTTTTTGTTTTGTTTTTTTTTTTTTTTTATGTCTCTTTCTTACTCTTTTACCATTATCTCTGATATTCATCAATACTTGAGAAGTATCTTTTCCAGGGTGCAAGATATTGTAACTGTAAAAGAATGTTTCTGTACTGTGAAAATGTACCCCTTAGCAATTTTTTTTAAAAGATATTTTGCATCTCTTGTAAAGCCAGATCAAAATTAAATATTGTAATTAACATTGGTACCATTCATGTGTTACTTAAAAGATAGAGATAGATAAAGTAGATTCTTTTGTATAGTGAAGTTATTGTAATCAATTATTCATCAGATCTTTTGTTCCATTGGCAATAAGTAGAAAATATGTATACCCCTTATTCTCATCAAGCTATTGGAGTCACAATCAGAGTATACACCTCTCCTTTTATCTCAACTGTCACACTCAGCTTCATGCAGACTATGCCTTTGATGCAATGATTTTTTTTCTTTCTCCAAGAAGAACTATAGAATTTTAGCTTTTTCTTTAATCTGACTTTTTTTCAAGTTGTTGTGACTTTAGGCTTTCTCTTGTCTCCTATCTGATGCACCCTTTATCCTAGAAAATGCTTCTTTTGAGATTCTTAATCTTGAAACTTTTACTGCATGTCTTTTGGTTTGTTTGGGTTTGTTTTGTTTTGGTTTTTTTCATTCTGTTCCAGTCACATAGTAAGTGATGAATAAAATATTTAATGGTATATGAATTTCTCAGAAGCCTAAGTGACTTTAGAGCTTAGGAGAAAACATTTGCCTGGTACAGCCATGCATGTGTGGGCAGAGAGCAAGGCTGCTTTGCACTTCACCTGTTCTCATATAAGGAAGAAGCAGAACTACACAGAGGTGTGTGGCTCAATGAACTTAATCATTGTTATGAAAGCTGCATCCCTCTTCCCAGCCAGCCAGCTGATTAACTCTGAAAGCTGCAATCCTTGTCTTTCAGGCTGTCTCATTAACTCAGTCCTCTTCTAATCACATTGCCTCATCCTTCTCCAGACAGCACAGTTATTCATAAATCACCCTTTGCCAACTGTCGGTGGAAACTGCTGCCTCTGCTTCTGAATCTTCTGTGTAAGTTTGCATTTGCTTTGCATCCCTCCTGGCATGTAGAGAGCATTTGGGAATGTATCCTTCAGGGCCTTTCTGGAAGACCCAGATTGATTTCAACATTCCTGCAAACTCCATGCAAGCATTATGAGTGGATATCATTCATCAGGGAGTGTTTCACTGCCTGCTCTACTTTTAAAACACTCAATATCAAAAATATGTCTTGAATAATAGGGATTGTATCTAGAGTAAGTTTTCATATCCTCAGGTTATTTTATTCCTTCACTCTATCATGCATGCTTTCTGTACTGTTTCAATATACTCTTTCATTTTTGTCTTGACTGAATCCTTGGGATGTGTTTCCCCGTGTGTTTATGCATCAAGGGCAAAGTTGAAATTAGCAGCTGCTTCTCAAGACACTGTCTTTTTCCACCACTATTTTGTTTCTGTGAGAAAAAGCAAGACTGGATAGGCCCCTGGTGTGTTTCTACAGTAATTAATCTGGAGAGGATTAAAGAACTGTAATTAAATAGATTTTATTTAAATGTATAACCTTTTTTTTTTTTTTTTTTTGAAAAGAAATGTTGTGGCCAAGCCTTTTTTTTAGAGGTGCTAGGATATCCATGTGCATTTTCAAAAACTCCTCAATGAAATTATACCACCTTAAAAGCTGAGCCTGTTTCAGGAAGGAAAATATGATTAATTTATTTGTTTCAAGCTCTTGCTGGCTTTCTAACTAAGCAAGCTTCACTTTTCCGTACCATAAATTTTTTCTACTTAATTTCTACTTCTGATAATATTTTTTATCAGAATTTCACTGAAATTTTGGATCATGCTGTTTCATCCTTTCATGTACCATCCTCAGAAGACTACAGCACACTAAAATGAGTCTCATTAACCTTTTTATATGATGGCTGACATTCAGAGGCAGTATCAGCTTCAAATTTTGAAACTCTGGCAAAATGTTCAAGATTGGAGGTATAAAGTTTGGTTTCTCAATCTGTAGTTGAAATTTCCAGATCAAAGCAGTCTCATTTGTAGTGATCAGAGTCTTTAGATATCAAGGTAAAAATATTCTTGTCCTGGCCTTAAAGTTATGAGGTAATTTTTATGTTCTGTCAAAGTCAGAACAGTAAGAGTTTTGAATTATTTATGAAGAGACTTTCTGACTATTCATAATTTGAAAAAAGTCAAAAAACTGTACTAAACTTATGTAAAATATTCAACTCACCATTGATAAATTTCTCTGGAAGTTTTGATGTTGGTAATCAATAGTAGTCATGGGAGGATGGTTTACTGGCTTGTGCATTGCTTTGCATTCATACTTATGCAAGGCATTTCTCTTGTTCACAGCTGTCTAAATCCTGCCAATACCACAAATAGTCTGACAAAATGATGACTTTTCTCTATAGCCTCCAAAAAATTAAATCTTTCAACTCCTGAAACCAGCTTTTGAAAAATGTTTTCTGCTCTCCCACAAGATCATATCACAGGAGATTGCAGCTGGACTGTGCCTTTTGCCTTTTATTCTGGTCCTTTTCACTAAGGGAGGTTTTCCTTAGGAAAAAACATACATTTAATGTACAGTTCAAAACCAGACTAGAAACTGGAGCTGATATGCTTTTTTCTGCCTTCATGAAAGAAAAATGGCAGATTACTGGGACATTCACCCTGCTCAGTGTTATCCCAAACATGCTGTTGCTGAGCTAATCCAGGTCTCAAAGCTGTGAGGAGAACACTATGTCTACAGGAACATCTGACTAAGGATGGGAAGTAAATTTGAACATCAGATGTCAGAGCTGCTGGGAGATAATGAAGAGAAAATAAAAACAACTGAAATGGATTTAATGTCACCGGGAAAGCTGTGTCATTTTTCCCTTTTTTATCTCTGCCAGTGGGTAGTAAGCTATGGGCATGAATGCTTAATTTCTAATAAGAGGATAAAAAGTAAGCCAATATTTAAAAGAATTATTAGGGAATTAGGTTCCAAATGACATCTGGAGGGAAAAGTGATTGTAATGCAAATGTTTCATTTTAGCAAGAGAGAGATTGAAAGGAACTTATGTCATGTTACTGTAGAAGGAAATGTCCTCTTTATTTTAGAAAGTAATACACATTAAACAGAAGTTCCCACTCGTGGCTTAGTTTGGAAATGAGCTGCATTTGTGAAAAGCTCGTGCCAGGTTACCTCCTCCAATGAATTCCTTCTCCAGCTGCCTATCACCATTGCCACAAGCATTTTTCCATGTATGTAGTATCATTCTCTTCCTCAATGCAACTAAAAAAAGTCACCTGGGCTATTAGAATATAATGCTTAGCCAATATTAGTGTAGCCATTTAGAAAACATACAGTATACACATATGTTGTTATGATTTCTGAAGTTTTTGAAACTGCTTGAAATGTTTAATACATTTTTCTTTAAGTATTATAAGCAAAAAAGAAAAAAGTTCCCATTTCCTTTCCCCATCCAATTTTTATAAAACAGAAATATTTTTTTATTTTTGCACAGTTCATTAATACCTCTCACTGACCAACATTTATCCATTTGGATGAATGAATACATCAAAAATATCTTATACAAGTGTATTGCAAGTGCTTTTGGAGAGAAAATTATATCAGGATTGTTTTTTCTCACCGGTCTGAACATCAGTATAGTCACTAATAATCTCTGGATAAACAAGTTCAGACAGCTGCTGAGAAGTGCATTTTTTTCATTTTACTAGAAAGTGTCTTAATTTGTAATTCTGACAGTACAGAACATTAACAACAGACTGTGAATGTATTTCTCTCCTGCTGCAGCAATAGCTCTAGAGCCAAAAAAGTGCTTAAAAGCAAGTGTTTCAAGGTAAATGTTATTTTCTTAGTATCATCTGGAATAAAAAGAGCCTTCACATATAATCTTTTTTCTTTACCTTGTAGGGCAATTTTGTTTCCCTCACATTTCAAATTTCCTCTTTTTAAAAAAAAAAACTTATAGTGAGAAAAGTATTCTGTAAAAAACCTTTTTCTTGGACCATTTTATGACTGCAGGTGGTAAAAGAAAAAAAAAAGCTGGTTCATTTTTCATCCTAGGATTATTCTTCACATACTAAACACCAAATACCAAATTCTGTCTTTTTCTTTTTGTTTTGTAACTTGCCAGTACTTGCCATGACACTACAAAAGAAGAAGAAAGGTTGACAGCTCTAGAGCACAGCAGGGATGAAGCCAAGTTGGAATATTACATTTAGTGGATTTACCATCCTTGGAGATATTTAAAATCCATTTGGACATGACCTGGGAAATTGGCTTTAGGTGACCCTGCTTGAGGAGGGGCACTGGACCAAATGACTTCCAGAGGTTCCTTTCAATGTCAACCATCCTGTGATACCAAATCCCTCTGAGGGCCAAGCTAAATTCCAAAAATCAAAGAAAGTCCACTATCATTATCATAGTCATTGCATAAAAACTTTATTTTTTCCAAGCATAATTTTCTGATTACTATGATTTTAATTGGCAAGAGCATATATAGGATTTATCTGGATTCCAGGCTCTGGTCAATAGGTGCTGTGCTAACATCAGAAGCTCTGTTCTGAAAAGCTGGTAGTGAAAGGCAGGTGACAGAGTGAAGACAGGTGCAGTCAGATATTGCATAAATGCATACATTAAAATTATAAAAGTTATTTGCTTTTAAAGAAGTTGTTGGGGATTTTTTGAAGACAATATTTTAAGGAAAAAAATATTTATTTCCTAAAACTAGAACATAAGCAAAATAAGAAGGGCAGCAAGATTATTACTTTTCCAGTGATCAGAGCAGGAGATTGGAAAATAGATATTATGCATTTTAGAGCATAGTATCATGCATATATGGCACACAATTATTAGATGAGGAGACTTCTGCAAGTTCCTGAAATTCAGTTTTCTACCTATGAAATGTTTATGACCTACAATACGAGAGATTGTTACTTTGGGTGAGGCACTAAATGATTTCACTATTCTCCACTTGATATTCAGCATAATATGAGTCATGTAGGTACCATGTAATAACTATGATTTCCCCCCGCACTCCTCACAAAACAGAAGGTAACAGTATTCAAAGAAGAAATCCACAGGGAATCAGTACAGTAGCTATCAGCAGTTCTTTGATCAAAAATAACTGCTTCTTATTATGCAGAGATAAATTAAGACAGCAAGTGGAGTCACCAGAAACAATTCAGAGCCAACATAATGAAAAGCAATCTGAAGTTCCCTCTGAATTTTATCCAGCTGTGCTCAGTTTCAAGGCAGAGAAAAAGTGCAAAATAATAACACAGTACTCAGCAAACCAACTCACAACATTGTCAGTTCTTATTTTCAACAGAGATGAGAGAAATACTCATTTAAAGTCTAACTGGCAAGATTTTGGGTACGCTTGTTTTCAACAGATGAAAGAAATAATTAAAACCTCATTTTCAAGATTTGGGCCTACACAGTCTGGAGTTAAAGAACAGATGTATCAGTCAGAAGGGATCTATGATGACCATCTAGTCCAGCTGGACGAGTCTAGTCCTCACCATGGCTGCACAAAAGTTAAAAAGTATATTATTAAGGGCATTGTCTGAATGCCTCTTAAACACTGACAGACTGGGGGCACCAATCACCTCTCTAGGAAGTTTGTTCCAGTGTTTGAACGGCCTTTCAGTAAACAAACGTTTCCTGATGTCCAGTCTAAACCTTCCCTGGTGTCATTTTGAATCATTCCTATGCCTCTTATCCCCTGATAGAAGGGAGAATAGCAATTCCCTCTTTACCTCTCCTCCTTGGGAAGCTGTAGGGAGCAGTGAGGTCACCCCTCACACTTCTTTTCTCCAAAACAGACAAACACAGAGTCTTCAGCTGCTTCTCACAGGATCTTTCTTCCAGTCCTTGCACCAGCTTTGTTGTTATCCTCTGTATGTAACCAAGTACCTTCACATCCTTATTAAACTGTGGGACCCAGAACTGCACATGACTCTCCAGGTGAGGCTGCACCAATGCTGAGTAAAGCAGGATAATCATCCCTTTTGACCTGCTGGTGATGCTATCTTTGAAGCACCCTAGGATAGGTTTTGCCTTCTGGGCTACCAGAGCACATACTGCACACTCACACTGAGCCTGACACCCACCAGCACCCCCAGATCAATTTCTGCACTCCTTTCTCAATGAAATCTTGTCTCCACTATTACTCCCTCCTAGGTTCAGACTCCCACATTTGCAAGCTGTATCTAATTTTGAAATACTGTTTTAGAGACGTGAGTTTTCTCATTATTGACAGGGAATCATGAAGGCAAACTAATTTAAGATGCAATTGTCTTCCGCATGGTGTGAATTGTGTATTCCAGGGTTGATGACGAGGGACAGCAGCTGAGAAAACCAGATGCATAGCAGGAGCCACCTGCCAGCACTGTGCCTCAGCACCCTTCTCCACTCCTCCCACAACAGCGCTGTGCACATACAGCATGCACCAGGATCAATATTCTCTTCAGGTTTAATGCCTTGTGTTTAGCTTTGCAGGGACCGTTTTCACTTAAACTATATACCCAGATTGCTGAAAGAGAAAACAAAACCAAAAAGTTTAACCTTTTTCATCAGTTGTACAAAGCCAGCACTTAATTGCTTGTTTCATCTGTTTCTGTTACCAGGTTTTGCGAGTCGCTCTTATGTTCACTGACATCTAGTTTATTTTGCTAGCTGTTTTTGTAGTAAAGGAAATGCATAATATTTGCTGTGAGTGAGTGCTCTTCTGATGAGGAAAAAATTGCACTGGATTGTTACAAAAATCTGAAGAAAGGTTGATGTATAATTTAGGATTTCTGAAGGAAGGGCAAATATCTGTCTCACACATAACCACTTTCATATCTCTGTAAGCTTTACTGTTCTTAGTTATACAAAGTCATTTTTCTAGTATTGATTATTCCTGTCTTTAAGTGTTGGTATCCCTCTCTTCTACCTGTTATCTGCCCATGTTGAAAACAATGTCTTGGGACATGGACGATTTTAAACAGGGGAATGCTTGCTGAGTGAGAGAAGACACTGATTCTGTCTCGGTTCCTATGAGTCAATCTATTAGCTGCTGGCAGGCTTTATTGAATCAGCATGTGTCTTAAATCCAGAAATGAATTATAATACAAGATTAGAGCTATGGTCTCAAACTAAAAACAATGTTCATACACTGACAGCTGTGATCAAAGATGTTTCGAGTTCTCTCAGAGGTAGAAACCCCTAGGTGACAATCAAAGGTTTCATGGTTAGGAATTACAGACAGAATTCACAACATGCTCCAGTCAAAATGAAATATGTCAAAAGCTACTATAAATGGAATGCTCTCTTATTTAAGAACTGAGGCTCTGCAGGCTAATTTAAAATCATCTCCTACCCCAAACAACTTCATCTCACCCCAAAAGTCCAGAAAATTATGATATTAAAAAATAAAATCTACCTAAATCAGGTCAAGCACACATAATACTTATTTGTTTAATGGCCAAAGCAAAAGTAACACAGGTTAGTGTTGGTTTATAGAGGGATAATTCTGTAGGCCAGACAAAAATGCTTAATAAAATTTTTGACAAAAATAGATCATTCTTTCTGATGTATAGAAGAAAAATTATTTTTACCCCCTAAAATTTGTAGCAATGTCTGCTGAATCACTGCAGTAAGATGATCCAATAGGGCAGCTATGACTATATTTATGCATAAGAACAACTCCCTGATATGCTGTAAAAGAATGCTAAGATTAAGAGTCTTGGTTTATTTATGTGTAAATTTAGGTAGATTTATTACAGGGACCTGACTGGAGTACAGTATCATACACTGTATTCAGGCTTCCCTGGCCTGAAACAGAGTATTTACTACTGTGAAGGAGCACATACACTTCCTGCTGGGATCTGTCTAGGGGTGTGATGATGGTGTTTTGCAGGTCAAAACACTGGGACCCCTTGGGGAGAGTGTTCTTGGACAGTTTTAAAATACTTGACATGCTGACAGGTATGTTTGATCTGCTCTGACTGGGCTGGAATGGATCCAGCAGGCAGATTAAATTGATGGATGGTATTCTTCCCATGTCTCTTCCCACAGCAATGTTCCTTCTCTGAGGTAAAATGCTGGGACTGAGCTGAAGTGCTGGGTGCGCAGCTTCAGTGCACATGAAGCTGCATGGGGTTAAAAAAGGAAAAGGGTATTGGTGCAGTTTCAGCAGCTTCATGGTCATTCTGTTGAAATCCTACATTGATAAGTCTGATCCCACACTGAACAATATTCTCTGTTGAAAAATGAGAGAGCACAAGGTGAGGGTGAGACCCCATTCCTATTCGCTATCCATTAAAACATTTTAATGTCTTGCCTAGATGTTTAGAAATTATGTGTTTAGTGCCATTGTGTTACATTTTTGTAAATTTATATCTTATGTGTGTTGAACGGGTATTGATAATCTCTGTTCCAGATGGCAAATTCACAGGATGAAAGAAATATTGATCTGCTTTCTAACCATGTTATTCTGCCTTGATATTGCCTGCTGATGGTTCAATCACTCAGAGGTTCATCTGTCTTGTGATAACTTTGCACTTCTGCAATCTTATCTAGAAAATGTCTACCATCAGGAATTACTTTATGCTATTCTAAAAACATATTGTTATAGATGTTATAAGTTTAAAAAATCATGGGGAAACTTACACTAAAATTAAAATTAGAAAGTAATGATTTGAGTTATATGTGTGGATTATGTCCACTTGTATAGTGGTATTGAGTTGTCATATGACATGTCACACTGAAATATTTTACACCATACATGTACATACATATATGGTTTAAAAGAAGGTAATGAAGTAAAACAAGGGGAAAAAAAATATTCAGGTTCCTAAAAATGTAATGATAAAATTGTACTTTTAATATTATTATTTATTTCTGTGGTATACCTATTATACCACATTTTGGTAAAAGAAACATGTAAATGTTCAGTTTTGTCAGTCTGCCAGTTGCTTTCATAGTAGTAATGACACTAAGAAGTCAGAGCCTTCAGATTCTCCTTTCTCGAGCTGCCATGGAGACAGTGACCCCTTCTCCTGAATTCAGACAGGTAGCTGTAGTAACTTTTACTTCTGTAAATGGATGGGGTTTGCCTGCTGGGCTGTCACGGCACACACTTCTCACTGACACTGAGCCTGGTGCCCACCAGCACCCCCAGATCCCTTTCTTGAGGGCTGCCCTTCAGCTCTGGCTCTACCAATTTTTATTTGTGCCTGGCATCACTCCATCCCATGTGCAGAATCCAACAAAGGGTAAGAATAGTCCTTGCAGATGTAAGATCTAAATGTCATGTTTCACTTTGCATAATTTTAATTTCTGTGTTTAAAGAGTCTGACCTTAATTTTTGATCTTTCCTTTTCACTTCTAACATTGTTTAACTCTGTCAATATTTTTTTCATGCGAAAAAAAAAGGTACACTGTATCTCCCAGAAATGTTTTTCTGTTGATGGTATATTGTTTATGAAAATCAAAAAGTCATTTTCAGGATGTATCTTCTCCTTTCTTCACACCTGGAAATAATTCATAGCTCAAATTCTTCATAGTTGTTCCTTTGCCTCCATAATTACCAGAATTAAAGTTCCTAATGCCCTGTGATAAATCCTGCCCAGGTAATTCCCAAATTTAGCCATCATTTGAGCATTTCTTTCTAAAGAGCTAGGATTGAGCTCATCATTATCAAGAAATCTTCATAACAAGAAGGATTTTCCCAATGTATTACAGAATCTAAGTGTTATCTTACTTTTGGAAAACCTAAGGTCATCTAATCACATGTATAAAAATCCATACATTTTAAAGAAATTTGCAAGTGAGCACAATTAGAAAATTCATCTGTATTATAAACTTAGTTGTATTACATTTTAAAACTCTTGAAGCTTACTGCAATTTAAGTAAATGTCTACATCCTCTGTTGGATCCTTACAAAGTGATAAATTCAGAGTTGAACACTGGAGAAAACAGAGCATCACATGGTGCATCAAAGAATGCTGGATGTGTAGTGTTGCTGTCTGGACAAAAGGGACATTAAGGATTGATACAACTTGGAATTGTTAATGTCTCTTTAGCGCTCTGCTGCCCTGTGTTGTGGTTTTAGTAGTGGGGAGGGGGCTATAAAGACGGCTGCTGTGAGAAGCTTCTGGAATTCTTCAGCCAATCTCTGGTGGCTCTGAAGATGATGGACATGCCACTGGCCATATTTGGGCCAATTAGAAAGGTTAGTTACACCTCTGTGATGACATATTTAAGGAAAAATCAAAACCAAATACACACGCAGCTGCTTTTAGTTAGAGAAGGAGGAGGATGTGAGAACATGTGAGGGAAAACAACATGGAGGCACCAAGGTCAGTGGAGAAGGAGGGGGAGGAGGTGCCCCAGGCTCTGGAGCTGCGATTCCTCTGCAGGCCGTGGTGAGCCCATGGTGAGGCAGGGTGTCCCCCCTGCAGTCCATGGGATCCACAGGGGGTGCAGAGAGATCAACCCACAGTCTGTGGGTGCGGTGCCAACATTGGAGCGGGGAGATGCCAGAAGCTGCAGTAGCCGTAGATGCCAGGAGAAGCCGTAGTAGTTTCAGCCCAGTGAGAGACAGAGACTGAGATAAAAGTCCCACAGTTTGTGAAGGAGGTGACCACGCTGAAGCNTCGTGGGAGGGACCCCATGGCAGCACAGAGGAAATCGACTCCTCTCCGTAAGTAGGGGAAGAAGATCCTGGAAATGGACTGACCTGAACCCTCACAACTTGCCCCCCCCACACACACTGTTGGTGGGAGGGAAGGAGGGGTGGGGGAGGGAGAAGAAGGGTGTCTTTTAAAGGTTTAGTTTTACTTCTCATATCCTCCTTCTAACTCGGGTAGTAATAAATTTCACTTTGCAACTTAAGTAAGCTTGTTTCATCCTTGGAACATTTTCTCCTGGTTCCTTATCTCAACTCATGGATCTTTGTGTTAATTTTTTTTTCCCCCTCTCCTTCCCTCCTCTGCCCAGCTGTGACAGGGGAGGGAATGAGTGAGCGGCTGCTGTGGGTGCCTGGCACTCAGCCAGGGTCAAACCACTACACCTGTCAATATGTACACGTCATTCTTGTTAATACTACTGGAAACTATACAATTGTGATGAGGTTAGGTTTTGAAAATATATTTTAAGTCCAGTGGAAACGTAAATTATTCAAAGAATGACAAGTCCAAATTTCTGCTATTATATATTTCCTTATGCCTTTATTTCACTTTAGTGTTCCAGAACTCAAAACTGAGTCACTATAAGAGAAGGAAGTGTTATTTTTCCAGTATTCCAGTTGGAATAGATTTACTGAAGAGCTTGTAAAAGTTATATATACATGATAATGTTCCTTAAAGATAAATGCTTAATAAACTAGAGACTGTTGGGATTGAGTGGGCTGCCAGGACATTGCAATTCTGCTACATATTCATTTCTCAACTCAAGGAAAGTCAAGGGTCAAATGGAAAATTGAGTTCTTTATCAGAATTTAGTCATAAACTATGACATCACAGCAAGATAATATTCATCAGCTCATATGTGATAAGTGAAAATGCAAACTTCTGCAATGCACTCTAATCCTTTTCTTTTGCATGTCAAACTGCTTTGACATAATCTGAGAGCAGACAAATGGGCAGTTATCATGGTACAATAGATCCAAGGAAACTTGTGATGCAGAAGTGAAGTTTTCATGAATCTTTACCCACTCTGCCTTAGTTTTATGTCTGCTAGAGGTGTAATAACACTTTCAAGTTCTGAGAATAGCCAAATTAAAACCTGTGAATTTCTAAAATTATCTACATGGAACTCCAAACCATCTTGAGAGTGATAGAAATCAGATTGACCTTATTATCTTGACACATTTCTTTCAGATGTTTTCAGATTTCTTTCCAGAAGGCATCGTATCAGGCTTTGATGAACATCACAATAAAACCCCAAACCTGTAAAGTTCATGTCTGTTCAATCAAGTGGCTTTTGATGTTGTCAGACCTGAAGAATTTAGTTTTCAATCTCCAGATCAGCCTTATTACTGTGAAATAAATCCGGACAAAAATAAACATAACTTTTAGGAAAAAGCTTTTTTCTTACATGACATTTGTAAGAAAATTTCTGTCTTATGAGTGGAAGAGTTGTATAGAAAAAAGGGTTCTGAAAGCTAAATGATAACTCTCAGGAAAATAAATCAGCTATGACAGGTTTGGTTAACCCTCTCCTTAAGTAAGGCTGTGCTGTAGAAGGGAAGTGGCGTCTGCCAAGAGCTGCCATTCATCTGAACTTTAGGCGTACTCAACATTTAAACATTTCTTCAATGGGACTTGATGTTTCCTTTAATATCTTTTTGATTTGGAATCTCAAGGAAGCATTAAGTAAGAATTATCCCATCATACAGGACATCTGTACTGGCCTGCCTAGAGAAAATGGTGCTTGCAGAGTAAGTTACACAGGCAATAAGTGTAAAGATCTCTTCACGCCTCCAAACTGTAAGGAGACAGGTTGTATCCAGCAGCTCTGCACTGGTGGAGAGAAAATGTGATTTCCCTACATCTCTTTCCTCTCCAGAGTACAGAACAATGGACTTCAATTTAACTTGCAATACAGTTACGCCTACTGTTTCAGCTAATTTCTTCTGTTGACCTGGAATAAAATATTCTACATCTTACCTGCAGGAAATACAAAGCACAAAGTGAAGTTATTCCTTTGTGTTGTTGTCTGCACAGAGCCCTGAGGAAGCATGAGCAGCAAGAACAACTTTTTCACACTTACCCTGATCCAACAAGGACAAGTATGGAAGCCAGTGGATGATGTCCCTGCCCATGGCTGGGGTGTTGGAACTAGAGGATCTTTCAATGTCCCAACACAATCCATGTGTTTCTCTGAATGTCCCTATTAAATGTTTGCACCCTGGGGCAAACACTCTTGGCTCAAATGTACTAGAACCTACAGGGAGCTTGCCATTGAAGTTGCTGTTTTAAAAAAATACTTTTTTTAATGTTTTGTCCATTTCAAACAAGACTTTAATAATCTGTGAGCTCTGTCCCTGACAAAGGCTAAATTTGAGGATTAGAGTGCCTGTACTGTACTGTAAACACATGTGTACGTAAATGTAGTCAATAGCTGTTCTGGAGGGAATGCAACAATGTAAAAGTGGTTGATCATTAAATCAAATGCACCAGTTTTTAATATCAATTGCAGATTTTACTATTTTATGTGTGTGTAGATGTTTTGTGACTGTGCCTTAATATGGTTGGCCAACATAAGAAAAAAATAAATCAGGAAGAGGCTTACCTAGACTCCTGCAAATTGGGAATATTCAAATAAACTTTGGGGCAGAACTATTGCCTCATTAAAAACTCACCACTGTTAAATCCTTCTGGTAAGCTTGCTGCATGTGTCTTTGGACTTTTTGACTGAAAAAAAACCCGACCAGAATTCTGAATTTATCTTCATTGTTTTGGAACCCTGTTTTGGTTTATCTTGTTACCCAAACTTTACAGGTAAGCATTTAAAAAGAAAGATATTTGATATTTGTGATCTCTAAAAGGAAAGATTTTTTAATCTTTTTTTTTTAGGGTTCTTTCTTTTTCAGTAGATGCCCTTTCAATTTTAGTAATTTCCACTGGATATCTTGAAGTAGTTAAATTTTATTCCCTGTGTTAGGTGGCAGTTCTTAGTGGTTTTCAGTTACTTATGTCATGGAGTATATATAGAGATGTTCTAGCTGCTTGTTACTTGAAATTAATCTTAATATCTTTGTGTTAACATTGCACATTCAGTAAGTCCCAGATCCTGCAGAGACAATTATGCCCCTACTGCATGTACAGTGCATAACTGCATGAATGCTTTTGGATCTGTTCAGATTGTGGAGTTTATGATTCTGAAAGTACTTTTCTGTTGTTTGTTCTTTGGTGTTGTTTTCTAAAAGAAGTTTTCAGGAGCTGCTTAGTCAAGACTGCGCTATAAAAACTGTGCTAAAAACAAAAATGGAGGAAGATACATGCTAAACTGTGTTTTTCACAAAAAAGAATATTGAGGCCATGACTCAAATATGATTTGGTGTTTTAACTTCATGTCCACAGATATATGGATACAGATAAAGAAGTGAGAGATATGTATTGGCAAAGGGCTAGATTATATGAATAATGATTTAATTTTCTCTCTGATGTGTATGTACTTCAAAAGTGGCTTTGGTCTATGACAGTAAAAAAGCTTGAGTGCTCTATAACTGCTAAGTATCTTAATTTTGTCCTACCCTCACTTTCTGCTTCATCATAGTGGCATCTCAAAAGTAATTCTTGTAGGAAGTAGAATTTATGCCGAGCATAACTGTGCAGCCATGAGCTGCACAAAAGCATGAATATGAATATGAAATAAAAGCTTGCCTGTTTAATAATTTCCAATTAAAAATGTGAAAATACACAAAGATATTAACAAATTATTTGATTTAGTGTGGGTGAAGGGAATATATTCTTTTAAATATATGAAAACTAAATACCTAATGTTTGCAGCCCAACGTCAGTATAACTCAGTGTATGTCTCCATGGCATTTTTCATCCAAAAATAGTAACTTTTTCATTCTCTAAGTCAACCAGAAGATATGTAACTGTAGTTAACAGCATGCCTTATTGCATTTTTATGAGGTAGAGAGAAAAAGAAGGAAAATAAGAGTCAATAATCAGAAAATGTCAGATACCAGCTGCATGAGATTAGGAATTTGTATCACTTCTGAATGATTTTTTTCACTGCTGCTTATTACAGAATTTTTCCTTCCCAAGGCCTGGCACCAGCTGCTGTCTTAAAGAGGGCACAAGACTGATGAATGATTGTCGTGATCATACGAGTTGACCTTGAGGCAGGATCTGATCAGCCTACTTTGGTCCTTGAGGTGACGCATCAAGGATATTGTCTTGTGCAGAGTGAGCAGAATTTTATCCTGTAATTTCCAAATTTTCCAGTTTCCTGGATTCAGATTAAGCATGCCCCATCCATACTAAGAGACTGCGAAAATGTTTACTAATGTTATGGTATTGGGAGTCTGTCTGAAGTGTGATTGTTGCAATTTTAACAAGAGCTTAAAATATTTTAGTGTTTACTGTCCATAGCAAAAAGTAGAAAAAAATGCCATTTATTTTGAAAGTTATGAAATCTACTGGAATTATGCAAACCTTCTAAATTTTATTTGAAAAAATTGAAGGTTTCTAAAGCTTTTAATCATAAATTCAATTATGTTCAAGTTAGTTTATCTTAAGGTTAGAGATGATTACTAATGATATTTAATTTAATGTAAGCCTATTTTTGTGAATTTTTATGACAGATTAAGGTGACAAGACTACATTTTTATCAACTGATTTTTAAAGTACTTACTCCTTTAATAGTTTGTTAGGACACAAAAATATTGATTAAAAGTTCTTCTTGAAAGCTTCCTCCTAAAGCAACCCTTTCTATTTACACTTTTGTTTCAGTTGAAACATGACCTAAAATAGGGACAGTAATTTTTCTGGCATTTTAAACTGTCAAGGACCAAGAAAAACATAAATATGACAATCTCCATCTTAAAAAGGCTTTTTTAAAAATGAACTAGACATTCAGTAATTAAAAATACGGTACAACATCACTCTGTGGCTCTGAGCAATTTTCTGTCTTTCAAGTTCATGAACAACCACTAGAATATAGTAAAATTTCCTTTGAACTAATTGATGCTTTGTTCAGCCTGTCAAAGGTAGGATATAATCCTAATCCATAATTAACATTAGAGGGTTGCTAAAAATTACATGGATGATGATCACTGAAGTTAACAGCAAATCATGTTATTGAAAATTATATACTAGTGGGGAAGGTTTAAAATAATTTCCTTTTCTATGGAAATGAAATTTTTATTTAAGATTATTCAAAATGCCATCAACATTGTTACTAAAACCAATTACAGAATATAGGATATTTTTAAATGGAACTGTTGGAAACATTACTTTGGAGAAAAAAAGTCTCTACTTTGGCATGAAGAACTTGCAGTGATAGGAACAAATGAACAGAGATGCTTTATGTGTCAAAAGGTTGACTTATTTTCTTTTTTAAAATCTTATATTTAAAAACGATAGAAATCACACATGCACACTATAACAATGTAAAATGAACACTAAATGCAATCAGTAGTGCACGGCAAATGTGAATTCACATTAGTGTAACTTCTTGAACAGTTTGTTCTTCAGAGCGTGTGTAATACTGGTGCCTGTTATAAAATATGTAAGCAAGAACCCATAAAAATAGGAAATGTATCTTTTAGACTTGAACACTGAACAAACACAGAAGCATAAGGTACAAACACACTTTTACCATTTTCATGCATCCAAGTTACAGGTTATATTGACTATATTCAACAGTTTTTGCCCTGCAATCTGTATGGTTTATCTGGACAAATGAGACACATCTTATATGCAAAATCAATGTTTTGTTAGCCTAATTAATATCTTGACAGCTTAATCAAAAGTGTATTATTAATCCCATTAAAATGAAAATAAGACACATAATTCAAATTACCCCTTTCTTAGAATTTGGCTCCATAATGAATTAGTTTTAGGATCAGATTTAAGATTTAATCAGCTCATTTTCCTTAATAAACTCTTTGGTTATGTTTAAAGGTCACAATAACAAAACTCCCACTAACATACTCTTTTTTGAAGTATGTTTTAATACTTTATTCTTACCTTTTCCCCCTTCTCCAGAGAACTTTTTATTACCCCAGAACTGCAAGACGTATATGTAACCCCAGAGAATTCTGTTTATTTCACCTGTTCAGCAGAAGGAAATTCTTTGTCTGAGATGCATACAGTTGTATACAGACCAAATAAAGGAGAAGCAAGTGGTTCCTATGAATGTTGTTTATTTTTGAAAAGGATTCTATCTTTGGTAGTTCAGCAGCCACTATATTTCACATGTCCATATGTTTGGGAAGGACAATTGATGCATATAAGTAGTTGGGTTTTTTCTGATTTAATTAATTCTAAAGGAAATTAGACATGAAAACACCTAGGTATAAATAATGCTGTTGAAAAAAATATTTCCTTCAGGGTCTTCAGGTTAAGTTATTTTAAAAATAATGTAAATTGCAGACTTAAGTGAAACCTTTACATCTCTTTGAAATGTGCTGGTGTCATAGGGAAATCAGTTTTTTTAACAGATTTTTTTCCTCAGACAACATTGAAGATGAAGTAAGGTTTCAAAATTGTGCCAAAGAAAACCCCGTATTTCCAAGCTGCACTCACTAAACCAAACTATCTTTAAATCAGGAAACCAAACAATCATGAAGATTGTTTCATATTGAATTTTTCAGTATCAGGTAGAAATTATGCAAATTTTGAAAGTTTGCATAAAAGCTCCAGAATAAAACTTATATATTATTTAGTGAAAACCATTCATTTGTTTTTTGTCTTTTTAAAAAATCTGGCATAAAAATAAGTAAAAAAGAAGAACAATTAATAGATTAAGAAAAAAAAAGCTCTTCTTTCACTAATAATCATCAATATATGAAAATAGTACAGAGCTCTTCTAAGGAAAAGTGATATTCTTGAGCATTCATTGAGTGTGAATGAACAGCCATCATCAGAGGCCAAAATACACAAACCAAAAGGAAGGGTTTAGAGAAGACATATAGACCACTGGCTTCTTGTCCTTGAAACTCAACATCCCAGATGCATTAGACAGCACCCAGAGTTTCTTTTATATTTCACATCCCAGTAAGAGAAGAGTGTCTAGGGGCAGCCATTCTTGTACAGATCTCCTTTTACCCTACAGACCTCCAGAGCAAAGTAGTCTGTCGTTTAGCTTCAAATTCTCTCTGATATCTGAACACAAAACAGATAACAAAGGTGTTTTTGCCTTCTGTTATATGGAAGCTCTTTTACTTGGGAGAGCTTTCCCTACACAGCTCATGCCTTTATCTGTGATGATGAAGTTGTTTTATTCTCTAGCTTTTGCTTTTAAGGTGCCTGCTCAATCAGACAAGATGTACTGATACAAATATTACGGTGCTGATACAGCTGTGAGTTCATAAATTTTCATGGTTTTAACTGGCCAGTTAATACAAATACATTGTGAACCTTACTTGCATCAGTCTGGAAAAAAATCCCATCCCCTGGAGGCATGTAGTGCACACACACTCCTAAAATCAGCAGAGGGGGTTGACTGGTGACACTTGCATTATAAAAGCAACATAAACTTTTCAGTCTCTCTGGAAAGGACCAAACTACTTGCCCTGAAACAGAGAATAAAGAGACTGTGTTCTCCTTTCAGCTTGCACATCCAATATTGTTCTCAAGAATATTTATTACCAATTTAACTGAAATGTGCAAAGCTATTTGATCAGCTGACATATCCCATTTAAAAATGTCTTTTAAAATATATGGTTATTATAAACAAAGTTGTTTAAAGTAACTGATGAAAATGGTTTGTTAAGATTAAATATTCATCTTTTATATTCAAGGAAAAAATGAATATGTCTATAATGCAAAATGGGGAAAATAAGTCTTCCACTTACTCTTGGATTTGAATTCTTATCAAGTATACTTTTAAATGTGAAGTTTTAGTAGTGTTCTTGTTCCAGGTATATGGTTGTTACTTCACAAACACATTTTTGAAGCATAGTTAGGAAGTTTTTATTATTTTTTTTCTAAATACGTATCTACTAAAAAAGAAAAATAAAACACCCTTGCATTTGCAGCCTCCATGGGACTCACTCAGACAGTTTACACTGCTGTATCACAGTTAGGCCATATATTCTAACAGGGATGATATTTCTAAAAACAAAAAAAAACAGAAAAAAAAAAGCAAAAAAACCCAACAAAAACCTATTCTCTAATGGTTAGATATCCCATATTACTCTTCAAAGTGGCAGAGCAAGTACAAAGAAGACTGTTAAAAACCCATTGAAACTCTATTGTATTGTAAGCGAATTTTAATTTAGCCTAGAAGATAATGTTACCTAGTAGGAATGCTTAAAAGCTTTTTGTTTTCAATAGCTGTCACACTTAGTCAACAAAGCAACAAAGCTATTTTGCCCTGAGCTAAACAAACAAAGCTCTTAACAAGTAAACAAATCTTCCTCTTGTTTATAATCCCAAACTAAGTGTAATGAGCATAAAATAGTACAAGGGGTGATGACATTAACGAGTCACAGTTGTGTGTTTGAATACGGATTTTCAATCACAGCTGTGAGTGCATGGTATCATACAGATGTACAATAATCACACCTGTGTGTCTTTGTCTTTTTTGTTAAGGAATTCTCATACTCTCTAATTATCCTTGTAGCTGATGCTGGTAGGGGCAACATTCTGGTGTGGTATTTTGACACTTTGAAAGAGGAGTGACTAATCTGGGACTCGAGACCAGCACAGACATTGTGAAACTGGAGTTCTTATTTATCGTCTTACTTTTAGAACTGGGTCAGCCGCTCCCTGTCTTAATCATCTAATGAACATTATATACATCTAAGCAAAACAGGAAAATAAGTTGCTCCTTCCTTGATGTCACTGAAAGAGGCCAGGAATATTGGGTTACCTGCAGTCAGTCAGCCCAAATGCCCGCCTAGCCCTGAGTGTTCTCTCTGACAGTGACTGATAAGGGAAGCTGTACTGGGGCTGGTTGAGGTGGATCAGCACTGTCTCTCAATATTTCCCCCCTGCCAAGGAGCTGGTAGTGGACAAGGTGCTGGCAGGGGACACAACTAGGCCAGCTGGCCCAAATTAACCAAAGAGATATTCCATACCATATGGCATCAGCTCAGATATAAAAGTTAGGGGAGGAAGGAAGAATGGGGAGCATTTTATATTTACAATGTTTGCCTTTCAGAGAAACTGGTCCGTATGCTGAAACCCTGCTTCCCAGAAAGTGGCAGAACATTGCTTGATGGTGTGAAGTAGAGAATAAACTTTTTTTTCCTCTTTGCTTGTAAATGCACAAAATTTCACTTTGGCTTCAGTAAACCCCCTTATCTCAACCTACTAGTTGGTTTCCCTCTTATTTCCCCTCCCCTGGCCAGCTGGGAAGAGGAATGGTAGGGCAGTTTGGTGTTCAGGTGGCATCCAGCTAAGGTCAACCCACCACAGAAGCCCACGGACTAGATTGGATACAGAAGACACCTTCTCTGCTCCATCACGTTGTTACACACACTGGTAAATCTCCCTGAGTTTTCTCTTCTCCCAGCTCTCTCAGCCACTCCTCACATGATAGGTGTTCAAGTGCCTTAATCACCTCTGCAGAATTAAGTCCATCTCACTGATCACTCATCTGGTCTACTCTTCCTCAGTGTTTCAATGAAGGTCTTGTAAAAGCATTGAAAGCCTTGTTAAAATCAAGATACACAGCTCATTAGCTTCTCTTCCCCCACCAACCAAACAAATAACTTTTTTCACTGAAGACTGTCAGGTTGGTCAGGCATAATAATTCTATTATCTCTGTTGAATACGCCAAATCAACTTCTTGTTATACTCATAGGAACAGTTTCCAGGATTATTTGCTTCATTTGCTTCTAGAGGGTAATGGCGAGGCTGATTAGCCTGCAGATTCTTGGATCCTCCTTCTTGCCTTTCTTGAAGACAGCAGTGACATTGGCTTTTTCCAGTCCTCAGGAAACTCTTCTGAGCATCATGGGTTTTCAAAGATGGTTGTGTGGACCTGCAGAGACATCAGCACTTGTGGATACTTCCCACAGACTTTTACATGTTTGGTTTGTTTAAATGTTCGCTAGTCGGATATTTTTCCATTTTGTTGCTCTGGACTGTTTAACAGGTGTCTCCAACATGAGGTTTCTTAAGGAACCAACTATTTCAGATCCCTCTTCTGTAAAGACTAGTTTAGATCTAACCATTTCTGACCCTCCATCCAATATTATGGCATTTTAAGTTGTTATTTTTGAGACAAAAAATTCATCCCAAAGTTTTTAACTTAGTATTTCCAGCTATTAACTTTTACACAAATTTTGAGCTCCTCTGCCTGGATTAAAGGCAATTATAGTATATATAGCATTGGCATCATTAGAATCTAAAGTGTAGTTTTTCAGTTTTAATATGATAGAAGTCACCATCTGCTTGTCCTTCAACTTGCTTTATGGTTTCTTTGTTACTTGTTAAGTACTGCAGTTTTTAATCTTTTTGAGCTGTATCATTAATCAACCAACTGATGCGAAAAAACAGCTTTTATTTCCTTCTAAAGCAGATTGCTTCTTTTAAAATATTACAGTTTGGGGGTTTTTGTCATTTTAGCAGATTCTTCATCTCTGTGTCTATGATACTGCTCTATTTTGCTTCTGTAATTGAAGCAAAAGCCTAAAAAATCCCCACTGTAGATTGGCTGAGAAGTGATAAATAAAAAGTAAAAGATTTCTCATGGAATAGTCCATATCAGTGTGTGTGTCAGAGACACTGTTTTTTTATGACAAAGAATAATTAATATTGTAAATCAGAATTTATTCCCATTATGCATCTTTACA
Source organism: Pomatostomus ruficeps (assembly GCA_013400735.1). NCBI lineage: Eukaryota > Metazoa > Chordata > Aves > Passeriformes > Timaliidae > Pomatostomus > Pomatostomus ruficeps. The sequence continues at coordinate 20,632 of VYZT01041808.1, read as the reverse complement.
AAGAATGGCAAGGAGGATATTGCTGTGCCTGATTTTAATCAGACTATAAATCTTTATTTATGTGATGAATATAAAAGTTATGTTAATTCTTGACAAGAATTACCAGTGGAAATGCTTTTTTTTCCAAGTGATACTATAAATCTTATCAGACTCAGAGATGCACTTGTGGGATTTTAAACTGAAGAAGGTATGAAAAAGGCAACTTATCACCAAGATATAAATGCCAAACTCTCTAATTTAAAGGTCATTTCAATTTCCATTATTTTCCTAGTTAACACATGGTTTCTTAGGAATACTAACTGGCTAGTAACGAGAGATTTTAGTCTCTGCTTTTCCCTTCCAATAGACAATACTAGGTTTTTGTACATGTTTTATGTAGTTCAAATTAATTTTGTAGAACATGTACTACCACAATATTCAGTGACAGGATTGATGCTTAGGACCTTAGAGAAGAGTCTCATTACACTTGATATATTTCTGATAAGGAATTGCTCCTGCACAAAATTAGGGTCTTTTTTTGTGAAACTGTAATTAAAAGTAATTCATTTTATAGGATAGCTTTTATTGGGGAAGGATTATAAACAGTTATTATTCTCCAATGTGTTAAGCCTTTACAGATTATCTGAATCTTTCTGTACTGTTTTCTTTTTGTTCACAGACACATGAAACTTCCATTAAAGTACATAAATCCAATCTTGTAGCCATTTCTTTGTAAAGATTTTACTACAAGTTCCTAAGGCACTAAATGTGATTACTAGATGGTGTCCATTGCACATTGGCAGAGAATAAACCCCAATCAACATGAACATAATGGTACATTGATACCTGGGTTTAAAATGCATAAGATTTCTCTACTGTTCGTGAAATCAAATGCCAGGAAATTCAGGTTAAAAGGACTCAATATTTAAAAGTATTTCTCTGTTTCCAATGCACGAAAATCTGCATGTTAGGAAAAGCATTAACCCCAGCATCAAAGGCCTTCATAAGGGAAAACTGATAGAAACCTAAAGAAGATAGAAAAATGAAATCACATTAAAGTATTCTAGCATCATATCCAGTAAAGTGTTTTATTACTTTATTTGTGAAGCCGTATTTAGCAGCCAGGTACTGACATATGGTGGTTACTGGCATGTGCTGTCAGTAAGCATAACTTTGAATTGTTAGAATAAATCTTTCAAGATACATTAAAGACATCAACAAGTTGGATGCACTGTATGTTTGCAGAAAAATGATTTTTTAAAAATACTTAGAAGAAATCTCTTTCAAACAAGTTTATTCACAGGTGGAGGATTCAATCAGTGCCCCTATTTTCTGAAAATAATTTTACTAGTATAAATATTTTAAAAGCTATGAGATGAAAGGAATACTCAGTTACATACATTCTTAGACAAAACGTTGCAGTGTTTTGAAAGGAACATCTAGATCCAAATAAGCACCCAGTGCATGGAGACAATAATGGAAAAAACCAAACCAGTAGTAAATTTAAATGTAGGTGTTATGACATACATTATGCTCATTACAGGAAAGATTAACAGATTCTGTTTCAGTCATTTTATCTGTCTTCTGAGAATTATAGATGAGACTTTAATTTTTCAGCCCTATGAATCATGGTGGGCCATTTCAACACCATTAAGACTTGGAGAAGTAGTGTTGTGGTTTTAGTAGAGGGGAGGGGGCTATAAAGATGGCTGCTGTGAGAAGTTTCTGGAATTCTTCACCATTTCCAGTAGAGCCAATCTCTGATGGCTCTGAAGATGATGGACATGCCACTGGCCATGTTTGGGCCAATTAGAAAGGTTAGTTACGCTTCTGTGATGACATATTTAAGGAAAAAACAAAACAAAATACACACGCAGCTGCTTTTAGTTAGAGAAGGAGGAGGATGTGAGAACATGTGAGGGAAAACAACATGGAGACACCAAGGTCAGTGGAGAAGGAAGGGGAGGAGGTGCTCCAGGCTCTGGAGCTGCGATTCCTCTGCAGGTTGTGGTGAGCCCATGGTGAGGCGGGGTGGCCCCCTGCAGTCCATGGGGTCCATGAGGGATGCAGAGCCACCCGCAGTCCGTGGGTGAGGTGCCAACATTGGAGCGGGGAGATGTCGGAAGCTGCAGCAGCCATGGATGCCAGAAGAAGCTGCAGTAGCTGTAGATGCCAGGAGAAGCTGCAGGAGCCGTAGATGCCAAGAGAAGCCGTAGCAGGTGCAGCCCAGTGAGAGACAGAGACTGAGATAAAAGTCCCGCAGTTTGTGGAGGAGGTGCCCACACTGGAGTGGGTGGATGTTGGAGGAAACTGCAGTCCAGGTGGGAGACCCAGTTGTAGAGAGGGGGGGCCCCCTGCTTCCATGCTGGAGCAGTTTGTCCTTGGAGGACTGCATTCCATGGACAAGAAAACCCACGCCACAGAGGTTCACAGAGAACTGTCTGTCGTGGGAGGGACCCCATGGCAAAAGCAGAGGAAAAAACTCCTCTCCCTAAGCAGGGGAAGAAGATCTTAGAAATGGACTGACCTGAACCCCCACACCCTGCCCCCCTCGCACTGTTGGTGGGAGGGAAGGAGGGGTGAGGAGTGAAAAGAAGGGTGTCTTTGAAATCTTTAGTTTATTTCTCATATCCTCCTTCTAACTCAGGTAGTAATAAATTTTCACTTTGCAACTTTAAGCTGAGCCTGGTTTGTCCTTGGAGCATTTTCTCCCAGTTCCTTATCTCAGCTCATAGACCTCTGAGTTAATTCCCTCAGGTTTTTTCCCCCCTCTCCTTCCCTCCTCTGCCCAGCTGTGGCAGGGGAGGGAACAAGTGAGTGGCTGCCGTGGGTGCCTGGCACTTAGCCAAGATCAAAACCACAACAAGTATGTTTAGAGTTCTTTTGCTTTTAATTCATTATTATGGCTGTAAACACACGCACTTATTTCTGTGCATATTTACTTCTTAATGTTAGCATATAGATGAGGGTGAATGTTCTATTCAATGACGTAATTTATAGTTCATTGTTTGCTGTGGGCAACGAAGCTTGTAGCTACAAGGGCAAAGCATGTAGTAAGGGAGAGCCATGGTCTTCCTACTTACTGTTTTCCACCATGATTATTTATTCTTTCTTCAATCTGCTTGTTCATCTTGCACTCTGTAAAAAACTTCTTATTGGAGAATGAGGGTTTTTTATGACATGGCAAACTTGGTCTACTACAAAAACATTTTCCAAAACTTTCAATCCACAAGCTGTTAAGCCCAGGTGCAGCCAGCCATATTGCCTTTATCCTTCTATTTCCCCATTTATTTTCAGTGACTTTCTTAGACAAGCAGGATTAGCCATTGGATTTAAGATGAACTGAGAGTCTTTATTACATTTGATGAGGATTGGCTTCAACCCTTTTGGTCCTCCATATTCCTTCCCCTGCCATCATGCATCAAAGTCTTGGCTTCTGAATGTTTCTTTGTCTGATTTTTGGACAAATTAATATAGGGAATAGATTGTTTTTTGTTTTTTAAATGTAGGAGAAGGAAGACTTTTGTGTTCATGACTAATATAAATATGGGATTCCTATATCCTGACAAGGAGTCAGAGCTCTCTTATCTAAGTAAAGCAGAAACAAAGCATCATTCTGCTAATATTCTTCCAGGCTTTTGAAAAGGCCTTAACACTGCTGTGAAAAACTTCTTTTGGTTTTAGTGACTTTAAGGTGCTTAGTACTTCATTTTTCATATATGTATATAAATTTTTAGTTGTAACTGTCATAAATTGTGATATAAACTTCATTGGAAAGCAAAGTAGAGGAAGTAAAACCAGAAAATATTTTAATTTTAGTCCCATTAGAGGGTTTTTTTCCTGTTCTGCTTTGCCACATTTTGTAGTGCAGTCCAAGGGCCAGTTTGTGAATGTCTGGACAAAAAAAACCCCAGATAAAATCAAATTTACATAAGGTCATATTCCTAGTCTGCATAAAATGTGTGCAAGAAAAATAAGAGAAAGTATTATATGTATAAATAACACACTACTGATTATGTTAATGCATTACTGCATATGGTTAATGTAGTTGAGACACTTGAATTGTGCTTGTTTTATTTCTTATTTTATCTTCAGAAAGACATAAACACATGCTATACTCAGTAACACAATTTTTGCCTAAACATTGCAGTGCCTGGAATTCTTTGACTTGGTTACTTTATAAAAGGACTTTACTTAATCATTCAAACTGTGCTCTATCACAAGCACCAAAGAAAGGAAGGATCAACTTCTTCTTATACAGAAGAGCAATGTTACACATATGCATTTAAAACTGAAAAATATCCTGATTTTAGTTTAGATAAGAAAAACAAATCCAGGGGTGAAACATTGCTTTCCAGTAGAACATGTAGGCAGCTTGATATGTTGAACATTAGTTTTGTGAATCTTGTGCCACTATGTAGTGGAACTAATCACAGAATTATTATATAACTAGAACTATTGGCTTAATTAATTATTTTGTATCTAATTTCTCATATATATATATATATATATAAGTTAACAAAATTTCTTCCATTCTGGCTGGTAAGACTACTTGAAATCTCCATGTATCCTGAAAAAAGAGCTGGATTTATAATAAGATCTGATTACACTTTTATAATGCAAATTGTAATTGCTTCCATTAATAATTAGATTTGTAACCATGTTTCCAGGATGAGTGAAGAACAGTTTAATAAGAAGACCACTGGGACTCAGGAAATATAAACTCTTTACATACACTCTACATCACCGACTGCAAATGGCCCATGTCTTGTGCACTTCTTTCCCATCTGTAAGGATTCCTTCTTTCTTTGTGAGATGCTAAGTGGATGGAAAACCCTAAGTAAAAGCAAAAATATTTTTATTATGTTATTCTACATCTAGACTCTCTTCCTGTTCACCATAGGTGGTGATTCCTCCAAGATGTCACCCAGGAATAAAAGCCATAAACATTATCAAGTGGCAGCTCACTATATCACATATGTTGAAGCATGCAGTGCACACAGTGCACACAGTGCTTAAAAACCCATCACTTGCTACACAGTGTGGTCTATAAAAATAAGCTGCTTTATTTTTTCTAGGGATGGAAGGCTGATTTAGCAATTCATTGGATTGAATAGCCTTTCAGTTTCTTTTTTCTTGAACTGGATCCTTTTAGTCAGTAAGAGCTAATTACGAATGCAACCCATTTTGAACCTGACATTAACGAGAGTAATCAAAAAAATCCATAAAGTCTATGCTGTTTTTCCTTAATAATGTTGCGAAACTGACCTTTTATTTCTCAACATAAAATATTGTGGAAGTGGTAAAACCATAATTTACCATGTATTAAATAAACAATTTTGAGAATGAGACCTTTTATATATAGCCTCCCAAATCATTAAATACAGAATGATCTATGAGCATAGTTGACCATGGTTTTTTTCTCAGTCCTTCAGAATGCTGTACAAACCTGACTTCCACATGATTGATGATGTGTGGTGTTGCCTACTGAAACCTTACACATTGCTCATGGGGCCCAGCTGGATCTGCAAAAGTATGACTTGTCCTATCAGACTCTTGAGGAAGGTGAAGGTGAGACTAATCTCACAGCTGAATGTGCAACCCCAAACTAACAGATGACCTTATCTTTTGGGTGGATTTTACAAATATTATTCTTTTACTTCAAATATTATTCTTTTACTTTATTGCTATTTTTTCTTTTAGTAACCTGTATTTATATTCTAGAGAACTTTATTGCAAAGGAGAGTAGAGAGAGACACTGCCTAGAACAAATATCAGGAAGGTACCCCAAAACCTCAGGCAGATAAAAATATATAGTCTGTGACTTCTTAAAAATCTGTATCCTTTTATAACATCTTTTTGTATCTATAGCAGAGATTTAACTCTTGCTATCTCTTGCTTACTGATTTTTCTCCTATGTCCTATGCACACACTGTGTTGCATTTCACTAAGGAAAGCATATTTTAGTGTAAGGATGGAGTTTGACATTCAAGAACTGAGGGCAGGTTGACCATTGGCTTCTTCAACCTGATAAGTGCGCGTGGGTCATCTAATATAAATGTCTTGGAAAATCATTCTTTCTTTTTGTGAAAACCTACAAGACTTTAGACTACAAGGAACCTCCAGGGGTCATGCAGTCCATTCCAAAGCCCAGGTTTAGGCCAACAAGGTGGTAGGCTGATTTGGCTTTAAATTCTTCATTTGTAATAGTTACTATAACAGCATTTTGGGTTTTCGTGTCTTTTATTGGTGGGTAAACTTGTCCTGATATTTGGTATAAGTTATACTTTTAAACTTGTGAAAGTGTCAGAGATATCTGAGATATATCAATACATACACATTTCTCACATTTTTTCTTGCCACATTTCCATGAAACCATGTTTACCATGATAGCACATAATCATTTCTACAAATAGCAATGGGAACAATCCTACTCATACAGCAAAATTCATAAAGGAGGTTTTCACCTGTGATGAAGCTTTTACAATAGTACTGTTTTATAGGATATATGTTTAGATGAACTTATGGCTTACTTATTCAGAACTATGGTAATTTTCCTATTTAAATCAAGTGGGCTGCATTTTACTAAAAGAGTAAAGTTTTTAATCCATTTAATGCACCAATAGAAATTTTATCCTCACTTCTGCTGGGATGATAAGGGACACTTACAAACTTCTGATCTAGAATAAATATCAAGGGATATGAAGAGTTTAAACTACAGTCATTTGGGGAGAAAGAAATGATCAGGTTTCTAACAGTAGTAGATCAAGAAGTTAGCAGTTATAAGTCTAAAGCACAAATTTGACTTGAAAACTGAAATAAAATGTTTTAGGATAACAAATGCAGTAAGAACATACAAATCGAGTTCACAGGAGTTAGTCAAAAGTTTTCTCTCCTTCAATAGATGCAGAGATTCCCTGTCTTGTGTAATTTACATCATGCTATTTTATGAGTGTTTAATTTTTGTTTTGTCAGCTTAAAGAGTCTCAAACAGTGAAATACCACTGTCAGTTCTCAATTATTCTCTCAGATTTACCACAGACTTCTTTGTGATTTTAAGAAGACAGGACTCAGGTGATAATAAATCTCATAGATACTATGACGGTAATTTGATTGAAAAGACACTCCTGTGAAATGTGTTCTCTCATGTTCCTCTATCTTATTTCAGCATGGCTTGGTCATTTGGTGACTCCAAAAAGTATCATTGGACTGTTGTAAATTTTTCTGGCATGGCTTTTGAAAAAAACATTAAAGTTTATATTAGCTCATGAGTTGCACTAGTTATTCTGTTTGTCCCATAACAACAATAATTGGTATTTATACAAGGGTGCCTGAAAGTTCTAAAAGATTACATGCACATAAAAACATGTTTTTATTTACTGTAAATTCAAATAAAGCATTGGGGTACAGGGATTAACATCAGTGAGAATTGAGGTGATTGATGCACACACTGCTGTTCTGGTTTTAGTAGTGGGGAGGGGGCCATAAAGAGGGCTCCTGTGAGAAGCTTCTGGAATTCTTCACCATTTCCAGCAGAGCCAATCTCTGATGGCTCTGAAGATGATGGACATGTCACTGGCCATGTTTGGGTCAATTAGAAAGGTTGGTTACGCCTCTGTGATGACATATTTAAGGAAAAATCAAAACAAAGTGTGCACGCAGCTGCCTTTAGTTAGAGAAGGAGGAGGATGTGAGAACATGTGAGGGAAAACAACATGGAGACACCAAGGTCAGTGGAGAAGGAGGGGGAGGAGGTGCTCCAGGCTCTGGAGCTGCTATTCCTCTGCAGGTTGTGGTGAGCCCATGGTGAGGCAGGGTGTCCCCCCTGCAGTCCATGGATCCACAGGGGATGCAGAGAGATTCACCCGCAGTCCGTGGGTGAGGTGCTAATATTGGAATGGGGAGATGTCGGAAGCCGCAGCAGCCATGGATGCCAGAAGAAGCTGCAGTAGCTGTAGATGCGGGAAGAAGCCATAGCAGGTGCAGCCCAGTGAGAGACAGAGACTGAGATAAAAGTCC
>VYZT01041808.1:0-12320 GCA_013400735.1 Pomatostomus ruficeps | reverse complement strand
CCCTGGGGTTTTTTCCCCCCCCTCTCCTTCCCTCCTCTGTCCAGCTGTGGCAGGGGAGGGAATGAGTGAGTGGCTGCCGTGGGTGCCTGGCACTTAGCCAGGGTCAAACCACGGCACACTGCATTGTTTTGTCTGCTGAAAAAGTCAGCCTAGCCTTTCTCTTTCACTACTTCCCTTAAAATCTGATAAACCCTTGCAAGGGATGTTTTGTTCAACATAAGAATTGGTCTGGCTTAATATGAATTTTATTATAAAATATCTTTCATGAAAGAATAGAAAGATTTTGGTAAAATTGGCTCTTTTTTTTTCTTTTTTCTTTTTTTTTTTAGTTTTATTTGTGGCCTGCCATTCCAGTTACGAAAATCAGCAAGTTCCTTTGTATATTCTGAGGACAACCTTACTACCACAAATGGGAAGATATGAGTGTGTGTTTAGCATGCTGCAAATCTACATCTTATGTGCTCCTCTCCTTAACCTAAGATATAATATTAAGTACTAGGGAAAATATGACTTAATTCAGGAAAAATAATAGTCCCTGGAAAAGTTATGTGAATAGGACCTTGTATACATTTCACAACAAACTTTTAAAGTCAGTGATATCAATGAAATCACAATGCCTTCAAAAGAAGGCACAGACATAGTATTTGACTGTATCTTAGCTTGATTCACCTTCCACAAACACTTGAGTTTTTCAAGTATTAATATTAAACAGAATTAGGATTATTAAAAATTTGCTTACTTATGGACATCAATACTTCAGTCTGAATTTTTATTAATCTTTATTGATTCTGCTTTTGATGTCTATACAGAAAATATAAAAGAAACAGAAGAATTAGAAAGAGAACCATCAGAATCAGTTGTTACAAAATTAGTTGTTAGTTGTCAGAAAATTAAATCTCTATTAAACTATAGTAAAATAGCTATTTTTGTCTGTGGGGGACAGTAATTTTGATGGGTAAAGTCATATAAAGGAGTTTGCATCTGTCTTCAGATCCTGATATTATACCAGATAGATAGACATGTACTGCTTTGCAAGTAAACATCTGTTGATGTAAATGTCAGATTGCAACACAATCATCTAATAGAACTCCTACAGGCATAAAATCAAGTTATGACATATTTCTAACATAGTTGAAAATAGACACAATTCTGTTGAAAAGTCTAAAGATATCAATACATAAATTTAACAGATAATTCTGATCTGCAATATTCAGGGGATGTATAGCTGGAAAATCTCCTTTGAAGAAAAAAATTTAACATTAAAGGCAAGATGGAGAGGTGTTTTACACTCAAAGTTGATTAATGAGAAACACATACCATTCACTTCTTAAAACTCACAGGATAAAAGAATCAGGTACAATACAGACAAATGGGTATTGCACAATAAAAAAATTAAAAGTGGAGTTAATTACTGTAGAGTAAAATGTAATATTGTTGTTATTTGTGCTACAGTTACTTCTTTTCTGACTCAATAAATAGATCTTGGCATACTGTATATAGAATTTTATGAACTGTATCTTCTTCTTAAGTGAAAGAATTTTGTATTTTAGAAGACAGACTTCAGGGAAAGTTTATCCTTAATTGTATCTTCATACTTTATATGCTATCAAAAAGGTTCGTTTTTGCTTCATTCAGAGATCACTGCTATAATAAGGTTCCAAACATGAGACACTTTTGTAGTAGGCTGTAATGGACTGGATTGTAATGGACACTTTTCTGAATGTGCTTTAATAATATCACCATGCGTGCTGATCTCTTTATTCACTCCGTCCTGCAAATTAATTCTTAACAATGACTTAAAGGCTAAAGAAATCAAAAGGAAATCATCATATGCTGCTCATGGCTTTGGTTCACACAGTATTGTACTTTTATTTCATATTATTTGCTCTTGGACGTCCTCAGAGCTACATTCCTTGTGGTTTAATAATGAGTCTCCATGGTATACAGAGCTGTGTGAGGAAAGTATTTCATCGTTTGTAAGATATATGTATGATTCAGTGTAGGCTGCTGGGATTTCCAAAATACATTAAACAAGGTTTTCCCTTCAAAGTTTCTCAGGGACACCAGCAGGTAAAAAGGAACAATTTCACATGAATTAAAAAAAAAAACGAAAAACCCCAAAAAAACTCCAACCCCCCTAAAAATAAATAAAACTGAAAGGAAAGCAAAAAATAAGAATATGTTTTTGTGCATTCTCGGGGGGAAAAAAGTCAAGAGTACATTGACACTTGTGCTGTTTAACATATATGCAAATGATCTGTCAGTGGGTGAAGAGTAAGGTGACAAAGTTATTGAGTCATATGCTTTCTGAAAGATAGCTGAATTTGGAATGACTCCTGGGTAAGTAATAGCTATATAGGCTAGCATATAATTACCCAGTGGACTTCTTGCAACAGGATGAATGGGTGCTCAATAATTTTCCAGGCACCACAGAGTAGTTGGATCTGTTCATGGTAGAGAAATCAAATCAGGCTATGGAATACAAATCTCTGTGTCAGGAAGTCTCTGAGCTGCAAATTATAGGAGCTTGTAATCTGGGATAGTAACTTTACATTTCCTTTTTCCCAGACAAGGTCTACTACCCATCATTTGAAACAAAGCACAAAGTGTGATGGATCAGCCAGAAACTCTTGTATATCTTTTTGGATGTCAGAGAGATGGGGCTATCAGACAACCACTCGGGTTTTTGTTGCATTTTTCGTAATGCTTATACCTACATTTTTCATAATTCTTGCAAATGAACTTGATAGATTCTGTATATCAGAAGTCCTCAAAAAATCCTCCTTAAAAAAAAGAAAGCAAAGGCTACTTTTTTTCACATTTAATTTTTACATTGTACTGCACAGCTATAGTCCTTTGATATTGAGAGGGAGCTAAAATTAACAAGGAGAGAGAACATGAGTTTTGACAGATTTCACGTATTTATTATTTATCTCTTAGGGTGTTGAGTTTCTCCTACGGATTATAAACATATCTAAGAATGGGTTAATTTTTGTAAGTCCAGATGTCTTATATTCAGAAAAAATTTTTCCCTGTCCCTTGCACACAGTTTCCTTCAGTCTTAGCAAAGCAGAAACCTGTTATTTTCAAAAGCTTATCAATTATGCCCACTCCATTAAAAAATACATTGTTTTCTCAAAAAAAGGCACAAAAAACCAAAAACAAACAAAGTTTTCTGGAATTTTTGTGGGGCTTGTGGGTTCTTTTGTGCTGACACCTTGAATTGATTCCCTTAGTTGATACCAAAATTGCTGTTTATTACATTGCACTGAGATTTTAGTGCTATGTGCAATACAGATACAAGTCCTCCAGAGAGAAGTGGAATTTGTTTCAGGAAAATATTGAAACAGCAATAAAATAATATAATGAAACATGCTGACAATGGCTTATCATCAATAACCTAATCTGAATTACTGAAATAGGGTTATAAAGATTCCTTACCATCCCCATGAGAATTCTGGGATTTTTATACCAGAGGCTCATTATCTATCAATAGGAGATTTTGAAGCTTACTTATTTTTCTCAGACATGCTGCTCTTTAAGAATGTAAAAGTGTAATTTTTTGCACAGAATTGAAACTTTTTTAAAAAAGAAATTGTTCAAACTGTGAATTTTTTTGCAGTAGTACAAGACAGAGAAACAAGTTATAACTGTTTTGATTCATCCATTCTTTATGTCATCCAGCAGGTTTGACATGCTATTAACTTCATAAGAAGAAATTTGCTTCCACAGTAAGAATTTGTTTTATATTTGTTCACAGAAATGGCTCGGTTTTATTCTGCTTACTTCTTGTATCTTTCTAGAACTTGAAGAGTGATACTTTAATATGACTGTCAAAACACTATTTTTCTCTTAACAGTCATTACTGAGCTGCAACGATTCAAATGGTAGATTTGGAGGGCTTTGGGGGAGGGGGAGGGGTGTTTTTATTGTTGCTAGGGGGGTTTGTTATTTTTGTGGGGATGGTTTTTTGGTGCAGTTATTTTTATTTGTTTTGTTTTGACTTCTGTGAGTGCAATATCTGATACTAACAAAAACCAGAAGACACAATTTTAGTACTTACGAATTTCCCATGTTGCTTCTTCTTATGGTCTCATGATCAGCTAATCTACAGGATAAAGTGGTTCCATCCTGTTGCTGCGTGCTAGTTTGGAGGCACCAAAAATAAGCTTGTTTTTTTATCAAATGATGGTCTTCAGCCATCCGTAAATTCAAGGAAGCAACTGCATCTAATACTATTTCTGATTGTTTGGCAAAAAAAACCAGGTTTGTCAGAAAAACAAGGTGTGAAAAAATACAGTGATGTTTTCTGAAAAAAAATTATATGTGACATTTTTTAAACTGACTTCTGGTGGTAAAAAGGATAAAAATAGCTATCATGCTAATCAATGAAATGTGTTTATAAGCATTGCTCTTTTTTTGCATTAATTCTACTCCATTGAATTAAATCATCCATGAATAATTAAAAAATAAAAAAGATTTTTCTTGAATATGTTGCAAAAAGATTCCTAATTTTATGCTCTAAAGGCATGTTTACATTTTACTTTAAAATTATTACTTCAACTTGAGATAGCTTCAGCTAGGGTACACAGCCTTACAGTTCTAGCGGTGCCAAGCTTGCTGCCTTACTTTTTTGACAGTTTAAATCTGTAAGCAGGATCTGAGGTAGCTTAATGTTTCTCTGCTTCTCAGCTTTCTTGACTGCAAAATTAATGTTTTTGTTATTGCTGAGCATTGCTAACACAGAGCCAAGGCCTTTTCTGCTTTTCATACTGCCATGGGGACAAGGGAGTTGGAGGTGTTTGGGACACTGGGAGGAGACACAGCCAGGACAGGTGATCCCAACTGACCAAAGGGATATTCCAGATCATATGGCTTCATGCTCAGTGTGTAAACTGGGGGGAAGATGTAGGAAGGAGGGGGACATTTGGAGTGACAGTGTTTGTCTTCCTAAGTCACCATTACACAGGATGCTCTCCTGGGAATGGCTGAACATCTACCTGCCCATGGGAAGCAGTGAATGAATTCCTTGTTTTGCTTGGTTTGAGTGCATGGCCTTTGCTTTCTCTATTAAAATGCCTTTATCTCAACCGAAGAGTTCTGCATCTTTTACCCTTGTGACTGTCTCCCAGTCTTGCCGGTGGGGAGTGAGTTTGTGTGGGGCTTGACTGTTGGCTGGGGTTAAACCACAACACCTGATGATCCAGCTTTTTTGGGTACAGATCTGCACGTCCCTGAACACAGCCCTTCTCCCACCACACAGCCCTGTCCCTCTTCATCACCTGACTTCACAGACTGCCTAAGTATGACATCGCAAGGCTCAGCTCATCTTCCAAGCCTTTACAGTATGTTAAATCTTCCCCTAAATCATGAAGAGCTGGGGTACCAGCAATGCTGAAAATTGCTATTACTTTAGAGTAACAAATGAAAGCATTTTTATGAGTACTAAAACAGGGGGGAAAAAAGGTGATGGCAGAATACACGTGGGAGCTGGCACTGACTTCAAGAGGCATTTCTTTCTTCTGATGTCACTATCATGTGATCCTAGGAATGAAGTATATTGTTAATGAACTTCTTTTAATAAAAATTTAAACCTATCTCTGTATAAATACTAATGCTTATGCATTTCTCTATTTCTGTATTTAGTATTTTCTCATTCTTGTGGACCTTGCTTAAAATATGCTTTGAGTTCTGCCTACTTTAGTTTATCCTTTTTACTATGAATTATAAGCACCCATGTTTCTCAAATTTTTTTGAAGAATAAGTATGAGATGTTTTCAGTATTTCTGTAAAAATTGACAATAGAGATTACTAAAGATTTGCTGCTAGAGAAAGATCTTATTGTGTTATTAATGTTGGTTTTATTGTTCTTCAGTTGCAATTCAAATAACATTTGCCTTCCATGTTTAAAATCTGCAGGTTAAGATTTGTCAAAATTAAATTACAATTGCACTCCTTGAAAAAAACCCATCTTTTAATTGGATTTGTTCCAATACTATTCTTCAGTTTATTTTAAAAGAATCAAAGGGGACAGAATAATTTGTTTGTGAGTTAATACGACCTGTTAGAGGATTCTGGGTATTTCTGGGCAAGGCAGATACTAGCAAAACAGTGATAACTGTGTGTAAATTATTTTTTGTGGGTAGGCTGCAAGTAATTTCTTCGTAACATTTTAGCTGATTTTGGATCAGCAGCTAGGCTTTTAAAATAAGAAATTGACTTTGTCTAGTCATTAATTTAGATTTGTACCTTTTTTGCCAGCACACAGTAGGGAGCTACTCAAGATTCTCTTTCAATGCATTTATTCTGCAGAGGAGTTGAACCAATGCCACTGATGCTGCATTGTGGAATATTTGAGTAAGTCCTCAAGATTGCTTCTGTAGGCTACCAGTCTATTGGCTATACATAGGATTGATTGAAATTAGGGAGGGCTTACAGGTAAACCTGCAAAAATATTTGACAAAGGAAGTTTTCCCCCTTGTCTTCCCATGATTACACTTCTTGGTAACTTTTCATAGAATGTGAAAGCATCGCTGCGTTAACTTGCTTTGGAACAGCAGACTACAGAGGGAAAGAGCAGTGGAGACTAAGCATTCTGCGCAGGCTGTGGTTTCACAGACACAAACACACAATAAAGGAAATCCTGAAAATTACCTCCACCTGGGATTGGAGGCAATGTTGAAAAGGAACATAAGCAAGCTTGTGCTGTGATGCAATTTATCTAATTTAGTCACTGGATACCCAAAGCCTTTGTTGAGTGTGACATGAAAGTGATGGGCAATTACAAAGGTTACAATCCCAAACTAAATGATGGGAATTATTCACATGTTTTCAACAGTTGCTTTTAGCTTTGGTCGAGTGCTGAGCAACCCCATTCTCCATTGGTTGAATGAAATTCAATTTTACAAAAGTGTACTAGTGAAAAGTTCCTCTGAGATATGAGTCACATGACATTTTTCCTTCTCTCCATTTATTTTCTTAGGATTTTTTTGACCAAGCAAGTGAACCAAAATATTTATTTAATTCTAGGTAAATCCTTTCTTCTCCCTCTTTCCTTAACTTCTTAAACCCTTTCTATTACTCTCTCCATCTGGCATTTACATATTTTATCTGCTTGCTTTCTGTAAGTGTTCTGCTGACATATTTTTTCGTATTCTTCTATTCCTTTCTGTGACCCTTTAGGCTTCCTACTTAATTTGCTGTTGTCTTTTGGTTTACATTCAAAATACATGCATAACCATCATTACCCTTAAAACACACACACACAAAAAAAAAAAAAAAAAAAAAAAAGAAAGGAAAAGAAAAGTTATTATTTAATTAAAGGACAATAGTGTACTTTTTACCCAGATGCACATAAATATACATCATTTTATGTCTTGGTCATGGATTTGGTTCCCCAATTACCTCTTCACTATCCAGTTTCTTTTTCCATTATCTCTTAATGTCAGTTTTAATATTAACTTTTAAATTTATCTTTGTGGTAATGAAAAAAGAGCATTTTGACTGTTTAATAAAAACAGTTCCTGAAATGCAATTCAAATAGATACCTGAGACTGAAAAATTTAAGACCTCTGTCTAAGAATAAAAACCCCTGAAAATATCTTGCTGTAGCAGACAAAAAAACCCCAGAGATAAAATCAAGTTTAAACCCCACATATTACAAAAGTGAGGATTGGTTCTTTAGTTCAAAGGACTTGTCAAAGAGAAGGAGAATATAATTACAAGAAGCTCCAAGTAATTCTGAAATGATTGACAAGGATGTTGTACAAGTTTTTCCTAGGGTTACATTTGTGTTGCTGGGAATACCCTTGTGAGAAGCACTTTGCTGGGATATTTGTAGAAAATAAAGTTGCTGTGGATTAGCAAATTTACTACAACTTACTTAAAATCAAAAGAAGTTACCTTCGACCTTTCCATGAGCTTTCATGTGGGACAGATCAGTCTGTTAAGCTGGTCATTCACCTTTGTGTGTGTTGCAGGGACTGCTAATATTTGTGGAAAACTGACACTTTTTTGAGTGCACAAGCCAAATGAATTTACTACTCTTGTCAAAACAATCAGGCAAACCTATCATCCATCCTCTAGATACCTTGGAAGACCTGAAACTGAAATTGGTTTTAAGAGGTAAACAACTCCACCAAGAGAGAGGAAAAGGTTTCCATCTCAGCTGAAACCTTAAACACTGTCTTGTCATCACAGAAACATCAGATCAGCCTGAAACACCGTAACACACAGCTCTCCCACACACAAAATTACATCAATGCTTAGCATTTCTTATCTGTGATATTTTGGATGTGGTATAAATTTAAAAAAACATCTTTCCATCTGTCTTTACAAATAAAATGTGTTGACAGAAAAAAAGCTGTTTGTAAATTTCTCAAGGTTTTGAGAAACCATTAAAACAAGTAGATAAAATGTAGTGCTGTGTACTGAACACTTTTAAAGCCTGACTTCCATTTCACTATTGCTTCTTATGTTCTTTAGTTCATGTAACTTTTTTCTAATTGAATAGATCTTAATCTTGCAAAAGGTTATGCCATTAAAAATGCATGGCTAGTTAATTTGATGTATAATCATTTATAAGTGAAAACATTTAACTTCCAAGTGTGATATCCTATTTTTCCAGTCTTCATGCAGGTTCCTTTCATTCAGAAGCCAGGCTGTCTAATGTTTCTTCTTGTGGCTGTGGAAGACCCTGAAATATCAAATTACACTGGTCAAAAAAGTATTATGCTCTCAACAAATCTGCGGGACTTTAGAATGGACTGTTTCATGCTCAGATTGTTACAATGCTTGTGAAGGACTGGTTTCATAATGACCATAAAACTGAAGTTTTGAAAGCTTTTCATTGAGCTGGAGGACTTAAGGGAGAATACAGAGCAGCATTTTCTGGACAACAGCATCAAGCTGAAATGTTTTTAAAAGGTTGCATGAAGTAAGTCATAGCTGCTGAATGCAAGCTCATCTAATTGTACCTTAATATTTCATTTGTTTAAAAAGTGTTTCTTCATAATATGGCTTTCCAGTTCAGCTAAAGACTTTGAAGGGCACAGGTACTAATACCAAGCAAAAGCAAATATCAATTTAGATACTTTAAGGAGTATATGAAAAATTTGGTTTGGAAATTGCAGGCTGGGTTAATGCTTTTCTCTTCCCCACACCCTTTTTCTTTCTTTTTCTAACAGAAAATACTGTTTGTGTTTGGTGACAGCTGATTACTCTTGGACAAGCAAAATTGTTAGTGTTGTAAAATAAAAATTCTCCTCCCTATGTGTTTTTAAAACATATATTAACCAAGTTACTGTATTAGCTGTTTAAAGAGCACCCTAGTGTTGGATATAAAATGTATCTATTTGATCCTTAATATTTTTCCCATGAAGATCTCCTATATTTCAGGAACTGCCCTGTGAGGGTATTACCTCTCATCTGTAATGCTAATATCAAACCATCAGAAGGAATTCTGAAGAGATGAGAAATATATTTGTCCATGGACCAGTTCTGTAGTTTTATATTTATAAAGCATTAATATCCATGAAACTTTACCCATTAAAAGATTTTTATTTCAAGAAAAATAAAAAATAGCTTTGAAAAATATCATATCGTGATATCATGTTCATATCATATCATGTTCTGAGTTTCTAACATACTTTATGTGCATTTTTGTAGACTATAACTCTGAGCATCACCTTTTGGCTTGTACCTATGGTGGATGTTTTAACTGCTGACACAAGAGTGGGACTAGTCTTAATGTGTATTTTTGTAATTCAGTTATAGCATTTCAAGGATGCAGACTGGTAATTAACTTCATGATACTGTAGTTTTGTGTAAGGAACACTAATTTTATTGTAATTATACTTTATAATTTTAATAATTAGGACTGTGGTTAAGGAACTTCACAACTAGACTGAGAGATAAATTGGGAAAAATTGTAATTTTAAACAGTTTAAATTTCCATAATAATCCTTATATTCAATCATTACTGTCTGTGTTGCCAGACTAGGCTAAATGTGGATTAAAATTATTGTTGGCATTTATGGTTTGCTGATGTACCAACCAAAACACAGAGGCAGAGTAGGACAGGACAGTGCAGCACTGAAAGGCAGTCTTAACACAAGACTAAAATCTGATTTAACTGATGGCATTTATCAATCTTTTTCATCTCATGACTTCTAAAGGAAAGCATTTAGCAGCTTTGCACTGATTGATTAAGTGGCTTCTTGCTACAAATCAGTAAATGAAGCAGTTTAATTGTCTTTAGTTAAATCTCCAGGTCTTGAATCATATTTGAATTTCTATGTCTGTTTTTCTGCATTGAAAGTTTTTCAGAATTCCATAGCCAGTGCATGCTATGCACATGAACAATATTCAGAGTTTTCTACTTTTCTTTCATTAAAACATCTGTTACCTCACATCAGCAGTGGCCATCAGAAGCAGATCCTCTGCATGCTTCCATACTGCTGCCTGATGTTAAGTGTCTGGTTATGCTTCTTCAGACCCAGAGATCCTTCAAGGTAAAAGCTGCATGCCTGAAATGTTCAGAAGAAAATACCAGCCTCTTTCTTGTCAAGTATTCTGACAGATTGACTAAGATTGTGTGAAGGATCCCTGAACTGCTGATTAAGCCAGACCATTAACAATCTTAGAGATGAGAACAAGTGTTCTGGCTGCAGAGAGGGAGCAATATAGCTGAATAGAAGTGATTATTTTAATGTTTCATTTTATGGCCCAAGGACTGGACATTTTGCTGCTGATCTAGTCAGAATCTGTCTTAAAAAAATCTGAAACAGAAGCAAACAGGGTATGAAAATAATACCTTACACAAAAGATACTGAGATTCAGCAGCAAACTTCAGTTTAAATGATTAGTGAATCCTTTCACCTTTCCATGCCTTCTTATTATGCCATAAAATGTGACATAAAGGAGAAAGGAAAAAAATACTAAAAAAATTATTATTTTAATCTGAAATTAAGGAGAATTTAGTGGATTCTGAGACAGGAGAGAGACAATATACCAGGTTTCCTACTTAGCTATTTATTTATTTTGAGCTAGTCTTATTATTCTGAAAGCAGGGATTTTTAATGAGAATGCACCATCACTATCATGATATTTTTTATGCGTTGCTACCACTCTGCTATGACCAAGAATTTGGAAAGAAATTAATTCTAAAAGCTTTTTATAAGTTTCAACACTTGATAATTGAAGTACTTTGGTCTTTTCCTTTCTCAAGTGAAATCTTAGTTCTGAAAATATAAAGCAAAATGCTGATACAGAAGGTATGGAACACTGTAATGTAGGTGATGAAGACAGGTGTTTTCATTCTAGATTTTTGCATGCTGACATTTTTAGTTACTAAAAATCAAAACTAGGAAACTAATGACAAACTTTAAGGATGATTAAGATGTGATAACTGGACTTTGAAAATGTGTTTCCATATAAGATTAGGAAAAATCATATCCAAGGCAAATGTCTAAGGTAATAAAATCTGAAAGTTAAATTTAGCAAGCAAGTGAAAAAAATAATTAACATGCAAGCAAATAATAGCTTTTCTTACATTTGTATTCTCTGTCCGTTTTTATGTTTGCCTCATTATCAGTGTTCAATGTGATGTTTAGTACTTGGACAGCACCTATAATGAATTAATTTTTTAAAAAATTATTTACATATCACTTGCTGACCAGATTTTTTTAGTAAATGCTGGACTATTCACAACCTCAAAATTTACTATCTTTGATTACTCTCCTGTGACAACAATAGTGACAACATCTAGTAAGTAATTTCAACTCTTAAAAAAGCAAACTGTCCTCAGGAATGTGTAATATACAGCAGCCTTCCAAAGACGAATCTAAAAATCTAGCAAAGTTGCTGCAAAGATCTGCAATATTCTGGAACAGAAGCAGCAGGTGGAATGTCCAACTCCAAAAAAAGAATTTATTCAAAGACAAGAATTGTTATTTAGCATATCCCATACTAATATTACATATTGTGACAGGATATATAGTAAAAAGAGGGTGAACTAAATTTTGAATAAGTGATTTTAATTTAAAAATTTATCAGTTTTTTGTTAAAACAGCTTGTTTTTAGCACTTAGGTTACTTTCAGCAATGTTGTAAAACACAAAAAGCCTCTATGTAGAAAAATAACGCATTTTTGCCAACAGAGAAAGCATCCGAAGTTTCTCCACTAAAGTAAATATCCTGATTTGAACTTACTTTCAGTGTTGATTTCCTTTTAGCATCTTCAAACCAACCATCTAGTTGAATTTCTTGAAATATTTACTAGATGAAGAAGGTTATTAATGCTTTCCGGGGTCCACAAAACTG
>VYZT01041805.1:0-11402 GCA_013400735.1 Pomatostomus ruficeps | reverse complement strand
TGGAGTACGAAGTAATTGCTTTGCTAGAGTAATTGAGCCATTTCCGAGTTGTGTTGCGTCCTAGGGAGTGCTCATGGAAGCTCTAATGCATCGCCCCACGTGCAGCTGATTTCTGCGTTCTGTGGCCTCCAGCAGGATGCAGGCTGGCAAGTGGTCATAGGAGAGGAGGGAAATCAAGTGCTGAAGGCAGCTGAGTACGCAATTGTTTTGAATATTCTCCTTGTTCTTACTCTGCTGAATTCTCTTTTTACCTCCTATTTGAGTGTACATGTGTGTGTGTATATATATATATATATATACACACATACACACACACACATGCAGGGCTATTCATTAGTGAAGCTCAGAATATTCCTCAGTGACGTTTCTTGAAAACAAACATTTCTAGGTGTGGACTTTAAATTTTTTTTTTGTCTACCAACGGATAAGGTTTCTTTCAGAACCTCCTTAAAGGGTCTAATAAAAGCCTAAATAATAAATTGAAATGAATTTCAGATGTACTATTAAGGTGTATGTTATCATCCTCTTGCTTTGGAAGGTAAATTACATATAAGCACTTACAAAATAACTTGAAAAAAGTTTTTGTATCAGGAACATGAGGTAAACACAGAGCTTTGATTTTATTTTTATTTTCTTTTAAAGAAGTCATTATAACAACCCTGGAATGTTTCATGTTGAGAATAAAGGAAGATAAGACTAATGATGTTTTCAAAACAGCTGGCAGAGGTTTATTTCTACGTGGGAGTGAAATTGCAAGTTTTCCTTTTGGCTAAGGGAAATAGTTTCTATGAGGTAGTTTTGAATTAGGAATTTTTTTTTTATTGAAGTGTCCTTAAAAATGCAGGAAAACAGGCAGTGTGCTAGAAGGTTCGATATTAACACAAAGTGATCTGTTTTAACGGGTAGGACTAAGCTACTGAGCTCTCCCTTGGCCAGTGGAATCTTTCCAGGCCAGGTGTGAAAAGCCCTCAGCTCTTTAGGAACCAAGATCACTGCTCAATGTAGATGCGAAAAGACATCCTTGGCATTTAGAACTGCAGTTCATGAGTCTTCTAAGAGGCAAAGCAGAACTACAGACAGGGCCTGTGCACCTGCTGGCCATGGCTCCCTGCTCTTGGGGCTGGCACTGATGGTATTCCTTGCAGGGATCTTTAGAAATGTCAAAGCACGTACAAGTTCAAGGAGGAAAAGCTGTCTACATAATTATTGAATTTAAACCCAACCCAAGCTATTTGGAAGCGGAATGCTCAGCTGTAGCAATGAGGTGCAGCAAGCGGTGGGAATTGGTCTCTTCTGCTGAACAGGAGCACCCCAAGGGCTGCTGGAGCTGCTCCCGTGCTGTGACTTCCCTCACTGGCTCTCAGGGAAGCGCCCATGCTCTGGGACACTGCAGCTCTCGGGAATCGCACGAGCCAGCAGCCCTGTGTGCTCAGGCGGTCAGCTCAGAGCTCATCGGAAGAACAGACACCTGCAGTGTCCAGATGTGAGCTGGGTTCCAGCTGTGAAGCGTCTGCAGCTGGCAGAGGACAGCAGGGTGCTGCAGGTGTGCGGTGCGAGAGAAGGCACCCCCAGCTCCTGGGCTGCTCCAGCCCTGCGCCAGCAAACTGCTGGTGTGGCTCTGTGCAGATTCTGGGGTGTGGCTCTGCTGAAATGCTCTCAGTTTCTGACAGTGCAGAGTGACCTGGATAAGCGAGTGTCAGCCTGGCTGGGCGCTGGAGCTGCTGTTTGAGAGCGGGGCTGGCTCGGCTCCCGCTGACTCGCTGGTGCTCTGGCAGCAGGGCCCTCTCCCCGTGCAGAGCGTGTCAGCCCGAGGTCACCGATGGTACATCCTGCTCAAGGCAAAAACCTACTCTGCATGCCTGAAAGAAGCTTTGACAATAAACCTTTTAAGAGAGTTTATTATGAAAACACAGCGTTACTAATACCCTGAAAACAGTGGATTTGGATCAATTTGAAATGTGGCATTCTTATCGGCCTTAAAAGCCTGAATAAATTAAAAATATGCAGAACCCATCTGTACTGAAACTTGTTGACTGGATCTGTCACTTCTCTTTGGAGAGTGCAAAATAATTTAATTTGGGCTATTTTTGGTCCCAATTCTGAGCTTCCCCACAATCTCCATTCTGTGATAAATCTAGGGCCTGGCAGTCCTGTTTCACGCTGTCTTACTGTCAGTAGTCTGCATAGGCTGAATTCCGGGGGTTTGGTCAAGTCTTCTTCCGTGCAGCTCTAGTCACAGTAGGTGGGATAATGCTCACCTGTGTTCTTGCTGCTTTTTCTGGCTCACTTGAGAGCACACACGGCACAGCTGGGACTTCTACTTGGCCCCTAAATGCCACTTGACCGTCATCTTCGAGCCACTGGAGGAGGTCTCCAAAGTAATCATATGTAGGACAGCTTATGCATCTTTTAGGCAGCCACTTGTGATTGTCTGATCCAGATAACTGCTCTGATCTGCAGAACTTGGCTTTCACAAGGAAAAAAAATATACTTCCAAGGGTGAGAAAAAGAAATGTCATAGTGCTTCGAGCCGGTGACTTGACACTTGAACAGAATTATTTAAAACTACTCTGAATTAATTATGGCCAGGTCGTTAGTCTTGACTCATCAAAATAATTCTTGGTGTCCCTGAAATCACAAATGTGCATGAGTGTGAGCACTGCTGGGTGAAAGGCCTCAAAGGCTGCTTGGCCAAATACATGTTTTTTTCTGAATAAAGGTGGGACCTACAACCTGGTATCCTGTCTTCCTCTCAGGTGCTGCCTTTCTTTCAGTTTTCATTTTTGAAAAAGGCATCTTGATTGCAAAGATCTTTCCAGTTGCAATTAAAAAAAAAAAAAAAAGGATGATTGATGTTTTTTGGGAACACAGTGCAAATACAAGGAAGAGGAGAACCATTCTGCCCATTTGTCAGAGGACCTGGCACCCCTTCTTATGCTTTACGCTTCTCTTGGGGTGTTCACTGACTTGCAGTGGCGCCAGTGCTTTAACTTCACAGCTGTGACCCAATTCCTTTATCACACCAAGCAAAGACGGGGCAGTTCAGCAATTCCTAAGTGCTCAGAGGAAGATGAGTCTTGGCTACGTGCAACCTGTAAGAGATTAGAGCAGGAGTAATTTCTTTCAATTACTTCCCAACCTTTACTGATGACAAATGTTTTTAATGGCACCTTGGCTGGTGTGGTTTGCTGTGCTGGCTGGAGTATTGATCCCTTTCCCCTCTCTGATCAGGGAACATGGAAGTTTCCCCTGCACGACTGCCCTTTGCAAGGAAGCTGAATGGTGTGACTGACACTGATTTGCTTTACTCATGCTCTAGTTTCCAGAGTCCTGGAGACCTGAAGCATCCTCTGCCGTGGGCTACTCCTGAAACTTTTACCTGCTGTAGAAGTTTCTAGTTTTGCCTGAGGGCTTCTAAATAGGTCTTCCTTCCTGCCTGAATCTCAGAATGCTTTAGGCATCACTGGAGACTGTCTAGTCCTACTCCCACACTCTAACCATGAGCAGTCAAGTTTGAATATCTCCAGAAATGGAGACTCTGCAACTTCTTTCAGGCTATGGCTATCCTTAGTGTAAAAAAAGTTTGTATTTGAATAGAATTTACTGTACTTTGGTTTATATCTATTTCTTCTTATCCTTTTATTGGCCGCCAGATCAGTCTAACTATATCTTCTACACCCCCCTCATCAGGTGCGTATACACATTGTTGAGATCTCCCTGAGCCTTCTCTTCTCCAGGCTGAAGAGTCTGAGTTCTCTCGGTCTCTCTGTGTGTCAGGTGCTTCAATATCTTCAGCACACCTGACCTTTAGCTGGACCCACTCCAGTACATCCATATGTTCCTTGAACTCTCACTGGCATTGCAGTCCTGGCTGAGTTTGATGTGCTGTGTTTCCTGGAGTCCTAACCACCTTAATGATCATCCTTCTGCCTGTGGGTAGCAGAAAAACCCTGGGAGCTTTATCTGCCAAGTGCTTTCTTTGGCAAGGCAGGTAGGGAGATCAAATTTTCTGAAAACACAAAGCAGCAGCAAATTTTTCCTGCCTTAGTCCTGAGGGCCAGTGTTTGCCAACAGCTGGACCATTGCAGGATTCACAAGTTGCTTCCTATTGATCAGCTGAGCACACAGCTGGAGAGGAAGCTTTGAGAAGCCAAGACAGGTCAGAGTTGTTTAATTGCAGCAGAACTTGTAGCCGATGGTTCACTGGTGACATGTGCCTGTACAGATGGTGTGTGGTGCCTACATCTCTGAAACAGTGTTTGATTCTTTTAGGGTATGATTGCATGGTCTGGAATATTTTGTTTGTGGTGGGTTTTGGTGGCCTCTTGCTGCATGTTTCTGCACTTGCAAAGCTTGCCAGTGGGACGTGGGGTGTGAGCATCTGATCAGTGCTGCTTTTGTTTTTCTGAGAGTAATGTCAGATATCAGCTGGACCATGGCCCAGGCATAGGCCAGGCCAGACTTTGGTGCATGTGTGGGAGGGATCTGGTTGTACAAATAGTTTATGCAAAGGTGAAGCCTTGTCTGAAGTATCCTCAGGAAGCACTGAGGCCGTGTGCTCTTCCATCAAGCCTTTATGTGGTTTCTGCACTGTGCACAGAGGCTCATTCAGTCCCTCTATTTATAGCACTCTATAAGTAACAAGTCACAGCACAGGAGGGACCTGCCATATTGGGCACAACAGCCTACAGTTTTGTGCTGCAATACTCTAATTATTAGTCCCAGAAATCTGTGTGAGAGGCCAGTGTGCTTGTTAGAATGAGCCCTTGTGAGTAAATTCCCTGGGTGACCCCATTTAAACTCAACATCTCTTGGTTGTGAACATCTTTTCTTGTTGCTCAGCCTGTTGTGCTCAAAGGGTTTTGATCCAACAATTTTCATAGACAATTTAAAGCATTGCCATTAAAACAGGGCTTTCTCCTGGAAACACTGATCTCAACTACTGCAGTCTTGACAAAGCACCTGAGGCAGCAAGACTTTGGGAGTTCCTTGGGACAGACTCTGGAAGGAGATAGGAATGCTGTGAGGAAAGGGGTTTTGGCAATCACTAACTCTGTGTGCTCTCTGTGGCAGGCAGGCAGGCACATCACCTACATTCCTGCTCTGTTTTCCTCTCCTACAAAACCTAAATAAAGGGGGGTTGTGTGGGTTGCTAAGTGCTGTCTGTAAGATAATCAAAAGGAAAACAGAGCTGGGCCATCGACCAAAAACATTGCTTCAAGCACCCTACAAGGGCCACAGAAAGGGTTTGAACTCTGCTGCAGGTTGGAATTTCCTGCCTCCCTGCATAGCTCTGATTCAGGATCTCAGAGCCCTGTGCTGGAAATGTCTTAGTGGGTCTTTCACTAATAAAATTCACTATTTTAAATGGATTGATGTTAAAACCCATGCAGTTCACACACTGGGTTCATCTAGGTGACCACTGTGCTGGAATGATGTTACAGGGCAGCAAGAAGAGCAAGGTGCTCATGTTTTGTGTTATACAGCGTATTCTAGGCCAGCTTGGAGGGGTCCTGGGCAACCTGACCTAACTGGGGGCATCCCTGCCTATGGCAGGAAGTTGGAGCTGAGTGAACTTAAAGGTCCATTCCAACCCAGCCCATTCTGTGATGATTCTGTGGAAAGGCAGCAGCTGACAGAAGGAGCTCAGGTCATGTTCTGCACTGTAATGGGGTTTCTTCGGGGAGTGAAGCTGCTTGCAGTGCTCTGCAGGAGTCCTTCCTGCTGTGTGAACCTCACTTGGCTAGGAGAAGAAAAATGCTGGTGAATCCTTTTGAGGTGACTTAAGAAGTTGTCTGTCTTTGTTTATGGCAGTTTCTATCTTTAAAGCAGGGCTGGTGAAATGAAATGAGTGTATGCACTTCGGTTCTTTAAAAATGAGGGTGGGAAACAAAATTTAAACTGTTTTTCATCAGCAGTTAATTCTCAGCTGTTTGCCTCTGTGTTGGAGAACTTAGGATGAAGCTAGGCAGCAGGAGAGCATGGGGGCAGAAATGAGATCGAGAGAGCACTGGTAACCCAAAGGCACCCCATTAATTCTTCTCCGAGTGTTTGCCCACAGCCATCAGGAAGGAATTGGGTTTAAATGCAGTGCAGCAGAACAACCTCTAGTCATGTGTCTCTTCCTTCTCTGTTTGTTGAAGTCAAATGTCTATATTTGGCACATCCTAGGCTGTTGTCATGGAAATGGTTGTATTGACACATCCACAGCAGAGCAGCTTTGTTCTGTACAGAAGGATCAGAAGGACGATGGGTGAGAAAGGAAGAGACCTGTTCTCAGCATTCAGGAGTACATAATATTTGTTCTTCAGCTTCTTGCCTCCAGTTGGGAGTCACAGAGCTGTTGCATTAGTTGTTTTGAGCTAATATTGAAAGAATTGTGTAGGACAATACGCAGTGTTTGGACACAGAGCGTTACTGAACATCACACAAGCCAGGACCCCCAGCTGCAATAGCTGCCTCCTGTACAGCTGCTGTGCTACTGATGAGCCCCAGGGCAGGGCAGGAACATGTCTGCTCAGTCTTTTTTACCCTGTATTTCATGGGAGATCTTGTGCGTACCTACTATTTTGAAAGTGGTAGGAAAGAAGACTTATCCGTTTGAACATTGTAGCTGGAAATGTCAGGGACTGTAGCCAGATATTTCCCACAGAACACAGGGAAAAGAGGAGTATTTGAAGAGTTAATGAAGACGAGCTTAGAGAGCAGAAGTGAGTAATACTGGCAGATTTCATTCCTCGTGTCCTTTCTGCTGCTGCCAGGCCACCCAGCATTTCCCCCAAGATAGGTCCTCTGTTGTGAGAAGGGGAAGGAATAGAAGAAAGAATGTTGGATCTGTTTGCCTCAGATCAGAGTGTTTTCACAGCCTGTTGCTACAGGGAGCTTCTCAGCTTCATGCCAAGAGGAGTCAGAAGATAAGGAACTTCAGAGCAGCGAGGGAAGACGCATCTTGCATCTCGGAACTGAGCTCTGCAGGGTTCTTTCCTCTAGTGCCTGGATCTGTGGGAGGAGTTCCTCCCCCCTCCTGTGCATCTTGAATGTGGTGGGGGATTATTTCAATGCTTTTCATCAGATACTTGGTGACTTTTATTTGTCTGTTAAACGTGCACATAGAGGCTGGTACGTCCTTGGTAAAAGCCGCTCTGTTTCTAATGCAGTCTGTGTGTCCAGCATGATCCAAAAATCACCACAGTCTGAAGGCCGATAAGGAAGGTCTTTTCTGGTTGCATTGATAAAAAGCTTCACTGTACAATGGCCTGTACAGTTTAGACAGAATGCAAGTAAAGGGAGCCCCTGTCCCTGCACCACAACTGAGCCATGCACTCCAGGTGCCCCTGTGGGAAGGTAGGGCAGGACTTGCACAGAATCCACTCCTGCTGTGCTCCCAGCTACTTTTAGGTGTTTTGATGGATTTAATGTTTTCAGATTTCAGGAACATTTATTTGTTTATCAAGTTCCCAGATACTGTCATATATGAGCAATTGTCTTGGTTTGAAAGACAGGTGTCTGCTAAGGAAGGCAGGAACCTCCCTTTGAATGGAAAATGTGACCCCCTTCCCTCCGAATTATTATAACTTTGAAATTAAGGGGCTTTCAGGCAAAGCTATGGGAAAAGGAATAACAGTTCTTTATCAGTATAACAAGGCAGACNCTCCTTTAGCACAAACACAACCAGAACCCCAAGGAGCCGTCTCTCCTGCTCCTTCAGCACAAACACAACCAGAACCCCAAGGAGCCATCTCTCCTGTTCCTTTAGCACAAACACAACCAGAACCCCAAGGTTCTTTCTTTCCAGTTCTTTCCGTGATTTCCCCCCGGTGCAGTTCCAGTCACGGCCGCCAGGGGTGCTGGGGGCTCCCGGCCAGACAGGGCAGGGTGGTGACTCCTCCACTCCAGCAGGGGGCGCTGTGGCATGGGGCTCGGCCGCCTCTCCCTCAGGCAGTAACGGCGGCCGGGCCGAGGGCGGAACGGCTGCAGCAGGAACCCTGGAGCCAGGGCTGGGATGGCAGGTACCAGCAGACCTGGAGCAACAAACAAAATGTATCAGAAACTCGGTAGCTGTAGCAGGAGTGTCCCAGCAGGCAGGGGGTGTGGGGTTACAGTGCAGAAAAAACCCCCAGCAGCGGCACAGAAGCAGCGGGGCAGGGCAGTGGCTGCTGGGCTCCTGAACAGGGCCGTGAGGGGCTCCCTTGGAAGGGCTTGGGGTCCCAGGTTTTCCCTGAGACACCCCAGTGGATGGTGAGGGTGTTTTCCAGTGAGGTGGGGTGTTAATAAGTCCCAGTCCAACGGCCACTCTTGTGAGCAGAGCTCCACTCACGGAAGGAGATGGAACCCCACAGTGGTGGCAAATTCTCCCCACAGCAACTGCAGCCTCTGTTCCCTCTGAGAGTGAGAGGGGAAGAGGAGCCGAGCCCAGCCCCTCGCCACCTGGCCAAAATCTGGTGGTATCTTTGCCCTTCCAAAGAGAAAACCTCCCAGGTAAGAGAGCAGCCAACTGCACCCTTCCCCACCTTGGCCATTTCTTGTGTCTCTCTTACATACCAGTCGTTATTGTCTCAGATGGGACAAAATTCCATGACAGAAAGAAACAAAAGGAAAAATCCTAACCCCCAACAGCAATACATATAAGGGTCATAAAAATATTTGTAATTAGCGCTTCCCAAACACCAAGTTTTCTAACTGTCCATTGCATATTTGAATTCCAAAAATATAATTAAGCAAAACAAAAAAGGTTGCTTTTCTTTTTTAAGGTTTGCTGCAATAGTCTGTTTCCTGGTGCTTTTATTTTGTATATGTAGGAAGGGAACCAGATTGGAAGGATTTTCATTTTGTGTAGGAATTTGCGATGTTAAGAATATCATCTTAATATTTTATCTGCTTATATCTGTGCCAGCTGTTCTCCGGAGAAAGCCGCTGCTCCCTTCAGGGTTCTGTGGCCGTAGCACAAACTGGTCACCCTGTAAATAGTAGCAGATTAGAGTTACAGAACCTGAACTATTGCTGGTGTTCAAAGCAGAAGCATCAACAGCAGCAACTGGTAATTTATTGTTTATCTTTGCTAAAGGCAAGTACTGAGAAATATTCTGTCAACTTGGCCTTTAATTGTGACAAGTGAAAAGAAAGATGGTCAAGATTTATTATTAGATGCCATTATCTAATTATTATTAGATACCATTTATTAAATAAAGTGCGTCTTAATTTCTTCTCCTTCCCAGGAAGGGAGATGTCTTGAATAATGATAGCATATCTATATTGCTGCTCTGGGCACACTGGGTGAAAGTCTTGGATGGCTTTTGTCTGCAGGATGTGGTTATGGTTGAATAAGGGAATAAACAAAATATGGAGAATAATTAGAACCAGTTCCCAGGCAGTTTTTCATGTTAGAAATTGGGGAAGACCTTAAGAAGAAATATTTTCCTTTAAAAGCAATTTTTATATACCTTTTCTTGGAGCAAAGGGAATTTTGCAGATAAGCCTAACCTGAAGTAATCTTTCCAGATCAAGGAACTTCAGCCAGGGAAGAAGGGTTGGCTGCTTTCAGTTCATCTCTCTGGTGAACTTTTTCTTTGTGTATCTCGCAGAGGCAATACAGAGAAAACAAAAGTGTTCTTCTTTGATTGGCAACACCTCTGAGGTAAATGTCAAGTGACGACACAGCGGAAAAGGTGAAGGAATCACTGGAAACTTTGATGTATATTCTGTTGAGCTGTACATTGCCTTTGGTAAAAAACAAAGGCAGTTGGCAAGCCAACCTTTTTATAAAGATAACAAAGGTATAGAACTGCTGTCCTTATCTGGCTTCTCCCAGTGGAAGGAGATGGAAATCTCTCCTGACACCACAGTGGAAAATTTGATGTGGTGCAGAAGCAGAAAATGCCAAATGTAAAAATGTCATCATCCCTGTTGTAGGATGCCAACTTGGCTAATACAGGAAGTCCAACTCCATTATTTAGCACCATGAGGTGTTTGACACACAAGCTACTTTGCCCAGGCAAAACCTGCTCAGTTCCACATTGCAACTCACCAGTTGTGTTCACCCTGCTACCTGGTGTGTCCAGCTGGCAAGTGTTTGATGGCTGCAGGAAGGGCTGTTCAGAAACTCAGGCATCCTGAGATGTTCAGAAACATTTCCACCAGCCAGAATTCCAGGGTTGGGCCGCCTGTTCATGAGGAGCAATATAAGGCTTTGTAATCACATTCACATTACCAATTAGTTATGGTTAGAACAGGCAAGGGTTTTACTGTCTTGTTTTGGTGTGACTTCCCTGTCCCCTGGCTTGTGAGTAATAAATCGACATATGCTGCAGTTCCTGTGACTTGTGACATAAATGAGAGAATGGGATTTGGTGTCTGGCTGGTGTTTCTGATGAGAATTTAAATGTGCAGATAATGGTAGCAAGTGCTGAGTGTGTTGATGTTTTCAGGGGGGTGAACTCTTGGCTGCTCTGGGTAGGTAAGAGCAACCAGTCCTGGACCTTTGTCAGTGTTAAGTTCTCCCCTGCACTATCCATAGTCTACTCCTTCATTTGTGCTCCCACCTTTTCTGCGTGCACAGTCACTCTCCCGTCTCCCTGCTGTGGATTTGCAGGTGTGGACCCAACTTCCTGAACGCACTGATTTCCTCATCCTGCCATCCATAAATCACCAGCTTCAATCAGCTTTGTTCCCCTCCCAAACTTTCTCCATTACTGCTTTCCTATTTCTAAACACCATTTCGTGTGCTCCTAATACAACCTGTCATTTTGGTGTGATTTGTTGAGGTGTGTGGGTAGAGATCCTTGAATTTTCCTGGACTTATGAAAGCTTTTGACACAGAGACGTATTCTCTCTGCTCTCCAGAAACCTCCAGCTCTGTTGGAGGCACCTTAAACTCTGTACAGGCCATTCTGTAATAAGCCCATGGCTTGGCTGCAGGAGTTTGACTCGGATCACCTTTCAACACTCTGCCACCGGCCTCTGCTCCACGAGCAGCACGAGGCTGCAGCCTCTGCTGCCGTGCCTGCATAGCTCCTGCTGTCCCAGGTCTAGCTACGCTGTCCAGAGGGTGGAGTTGAGGTTTGCTGGATGGAGCTCATCAGACCTTTGTCAGCATGGAGGTGTTGTGTGCTCAGAGTGGATCCAATCCTTGTGTTTTACAGCTTGCAGGGTAACCTGCTCCTGGCTGACTTCAATCAGCTTCTGCTTTTCCAAAGGGAAACCATAGAAGTGTGCCTGGAATTAAAATGTAGCTATTCCAGTGGGTCTTATTCTGCTTGTATTGCCATGAACTGAAATCGCCTCCTGCAAAAAAGAACAGTATGCAGGTGAGAAGATGTTATCTTAAGGAAAAAGAAACTTTCCAAAACAGTTGCATAATACAAAGTGACATTGAAAATTAGAAGCTAATTTGCCTGCAAAGTTAG
>VYZT01041801.1:19336-56259 GCA_013400735.1 Pomatostomus ruficeps | reverse complement strand
AAAACCCCCAAAGAAGTGTTAGTAATCTACTTTGGGGCCTGAATGGTGGGCTAGTGAAGAAGGATGATACTGTACTCCTCTTGCCTAAGCAGAAAACTTCTACCTGGCTTTTCCTGGCCGGCTGGGGTGCTGTGGTAACCAGCTTGATGTAGGTAGGTAAAGCTGACACTGCTGCAGGTAAGAAATACATCCACATCCCAGAAAAAATGAATCCAAATTGATTTGTGGAGCTTTTTGAAGGTAAAAGTCTGTAATTCTCATCGTGCTTCTGCTGCCTGTCCTGGGAGGTGTTGGCAGCACGTTCGTTTATCTTCCACATTGTCTGTGAAACATCTCTTGTCTGCTTTTCGACTGTCTCATCATGAAAAGTTTCACCTTGCACTCATCTTTTAAGGCCATTATAATAACACACAACTTGAGGTAGTCATTACAGGTGCAGTTTTACACCCTTTCTGCAGGGGAGGAAAGAACAGGTTGGTATTTTACCTCAACTATTTCAACTCTGCTAGTTCTCTTTTGGAAGATGCCTTTACCTCACTCTATAAAATCTCTGGGTTTGGTAATAGAGGCTTTAACTTTGACACTCACTGTGGATGATTGATAACTGGAATGAGTATGCAGAACAGAAGGATTATGGAGAAAAGTACTGAAACATGTAAGAGGTCTGAAGGGATTGACATACAAGAATAGATTAAAATTTTAATATGTGTAGAGTAGCTAAACGAAAACTGAGAAGGGATTGATAGTCATGCAGGGAGTAAACACAATAACTTGAGGCAACTGAAGAAAATTAATCAGAAGAAAAATTAGTCAGAAAAAATAGGAAAAGTAGAATCGATTAATTTCCCAAAACAAAAGGGGAATTCCCAACACTTCAAGCCTTAAATCCAATATAGAGGAAAAACATAAAAGGGTGTTCTCTTGGGAGAATTCCCTCACTGCAAAGAGATATTACTTTCTGACCTACTAGGTCCTTTTTACCACCAATTTCTCTGTATATGTAATTAACTTTTGGAAGAATGCCAGCAAAAAGACTGCAGCAAATCCTGTAGAATACTAACACTCACATGGGCAAAGGTGGTAACTATTAACAACGACATACTATAGGAAACATTTCCTAATTCTGTGTTTTCTAAGAAAAAGATGGTAGACTGTAAGTCAGGCTGGAAACTCCATGAATGTTGAGATTAAGTTATTTTTTTTCCTTATTGTCCTTAGTTTGCCACCTGCACATTGTAGTATCTATTGCTCAAGAGGATACCCAGAAACAGGCTTTGGGAATATATTGTCCCCGAGAAATGCAATTAATTACTATTGTTTCACCTAATGGATTTCTATTTCAGATCATTTATTTTCTAGAGTCACTGATGAGCTGACTGGGAAAATGAAACACTTGAGTTTAATTACCAGTCAAAATTACAGCTTTCTAAGCAGGTACTTCATCTCATACCCTTTTTCTAATTGTCTGTTCTTATGATATAATATGTAGTTAGATCTGCTGCCTTTCACATTGTTAGCATCTTACTACTGCTTTCAAGCCAAAAAGAATATAAGATGATTGTAAGATGACTTAAGTGTGGCTTTAGAGTGCACTAAAGAGCACAGTTTAATCTCTCACAGATGCTTACTTATTTTCCCATGACCAGCGCAGAAATGAAAAAAGGAAATTACCTAAAGGTAACACATTGACATTAAAACTTTTAGGTATTTTCAAATATAAGTTTATAAAATATGATGCAAGTGAGGCAACGGATATAAATTGCATTATTAATTTCAGTGGTACATTACCACAACTGCTAAAAGTAGAACTTGAAGCCAGATTCCCAGTGGAGAAACCATACCCTCAAGACCCAAGCTCTGCTCCACAGTGTGAGCATCTTCAAGGTAGGGCCACTTATAGCAAAACACATATCAACACTGACAGCCCCAAAAAGACTAAAAATGTCAAGAAGTAATATTTTAATCACCACTGGGTGTATAAAATCAGATTCTGTC
The DNA here is from genome assembly GCA_013400735.1 of Pomatostomus ruficeps. NCBI lineage: Eukaryota > Metazoa > Chordata > Aves > Passeriformes > Timaliidae > Pomatostomus > Pomatostomus ruficeps. The sequence goes on along the minus strand of VYZT01041801.1, from coordinate 54,264 downwards.
CCTGAAAAAGAATAGCTTTCTTCTTCCTCACTATCTTGCCCAGGTATTTACAGATATTTTATTCTTTACATTGCTCATTCTGGATAATCAAATGGAGTTGCATCTGATTAATTAACTGAACTAATAATTCTTCACATTTGACCTCTATCTTCTATGTTACTACTTTCATATTCTTTGCTATGATCTTTGCAACATTATTCTTTCTCCTAGGGGATGGGAGAGATTAATTCAGTGTAGATGAAAAGGTGAAAATCAAATTTAGGAATTGACCACACCACGTGTCAGCTCAAAATGCAATATTTGGTCCATTCCAAGTACGAAAATGTTTATTGCTATGATCTATAACCTTATAAAACATCACTAATTCTCATATGTGTCTAAACATACTTCAGGAGTCTTTACCAGCAATTTTATTTCTTTCAGTTTTGAATTAGAGTTACTGGAGCTAAGCGAGCTGTTAATGGGATAGAGGTGCCATAAAGCTCATAACTACATATCTTTAAAGATGATCAATATTTTCTTTTTCAGCATGGATGCAATTTATTCCTATTAATTGCAGATGTGAATTAATGAGACAAATACTATGATTTGAAACCATGTTTTGTTTTCATTTGTGTGGTGTGTTGCCTAGTGAGAGTGACAGACAGAAGATGTAAGACCAGACAAGTATGAGGTCAATTCTTAGGATGTTGACAAACCATTTGATTATGCACAATTTGCTGAGTTCTAACAAATGCATTCAGAATTAGAACATAAGGACTTTAGTACCATTGCTGTTCATCTAACTATAAACAACATTCTTTTCAAATTATTGTAGTAAGAAAAATCTAAAATGTTCAGTTGTTTACTTATGTGTCACTGACTGCACATCACTTTACTCTTTTCTCCAAGAAAACTTTCTGTGCATTGATTCCTTTAGAATTCTCTGTCTTCTCCATTGAAAAAATCACCAACACAAATCCACCAAAGACAAAAGTATGTCTCTGCATACTGTCTAGAAATTGCCGCACATTTCTTATTTTCTACTTCTGGCTAATATAAGTCACCAGGAAAACACACATAAGCAAAAACTGTCTCAGTTATCTCTTGGGTTTTACTTTTGTTGGTTTGGGGCAATAGGAAAAAACCCCACACTATGACAATGCCCAAAAAAAGACAAAAAACTTGCTGTAATCAGCTGTAGAGATGAGCCAAGAGAAAATTAACATACACATGCATACATCCTCTCTCTCCTTGTTTCTGGGGTGTTTATTCCTTTTACTTTGAAGGTTTGAGATTACCAGGGTTTTTTTCGATTTTGTTTGGTTTGGGTTTGTGTGGGGGGTTTTTTTTGTGTGTCTCATACACAAGATATTTCTTCAAGTTTTTCACATATAAAATGTGGTTTCATATAGTTATTTATTTGATTTTCTAGATTTGAGACAGGGTACAGGTGTTTCAAGTGAGCAAATGCTCAAATAGGGAATTTCTCATTATGAATTAGGGATGTTCTGGGTAGTTTTGTTTGTCATCCCTTCCTGCCTTCCTGCTCTCCTTTTTGGTCTTTATTAGCTTATGCTTTCAAATTTCTGAAGTTTTATATATCCTGACTACTAATATTTTTGAAGGCAAAAGTAACTTTTTCATTAACATTTATATCATTTTATTTTCAGAAGATGGAAGAGATAACACTATCCTAGTCATCAAGAAGGATAATAAAACCTTAAAAATACAGGGATTCAAATGAGGATGACAAGAAGCACATTACATGTGAATGTATTGAGTTAAATAGAATCCTCTGAAGCATAAGGTCGCAGCATATAATAAATGTTATAAAATATTTTGCACAAAGAATGGATTATATGTCTATCCTTCAAGATCTTCATCGATTTCAGATGCAACACTGAGGACTTTAGGAGTGAAAGCGCGTGAGAGAAAAAATCCGCTTAGGATTTTGATCAGGAGTAGTTCATGAACAGAACAAAAGAAACACCTTAGGTCATCAAATTCAAAATTCTCATATCATCAGCAAATAGAGGCAACAGCCATAACGCAGCACCCTTTCCTCAGGATGTGCAACACCTGCACCTTCAGGTTAAGATTAAAACTTTTGCTAAACAACAGTGACTCAAGAATTCACAGTAACTTTAAACTAAGAGACGGAAATGAAAGAGCTGGAAATGTGCTTGCTATGTGTTTCCAGTCTTAATCAAAAACTGTTTTTTCCCAATAGATCATTAGCGATCCTTGCAAAATGGCATATTCCTCCACCAGAAGGCAAGATTTCTATAAGACATTTAGAAAGCAAAATTTTCAAAGCAGCTTCTCCCTTTTTCCCACTTCCATTACACCTACTGTGAATTAGTACTAATCTTAAGAATAGGTTAAAAAAATTAAAAAAAACAATTCTGGTCATTGCAGACACAGAAAGCTGAGCATTTTGTCATCCGTTTTTATATGAAGATGCAACAATGCCAACTGGTAGGCAAGCTAGGATTAGATAGTTCACATAAAACAAATGGGTAATACCTAATTGTGAGGATTTTGATCTGTCTCAAGTATCTTCCAGTGTTTGTTTAAAACCCTGTGTCATTTTTCTTAGTCATAAAATATATCATACAAGAATTCAGCCATTTATATATTAAAAAAGTATAAAATATGTTTTTTCTTGTTTTCCCAACAAAACAAGGGAAAACAGGGTAGCACCAATTTTATCATTATTATTTTTACTGTGTTAGCTAGGCAGGATGGCTGCCACATTTCTGTTGGCAGTGCATAAGCACTGGGACAGCATATTCCCTACCCTTCAGCAGCAAAAGTCACAAGTCACTAAGTGGGAATCAGATCCAGCAGCTTCCCATAACACCAGAATTTCAAACCTTAGGTAAGAGATTCTTTGGCAAAGCTTAGACCTGAAAAGCTTTCCTTTGCCTCCTGTTTTAAGGAAGGGAAACTCTCACCTGCTGCAATGTATTTCTGACCTAACTAGTTTCTTGCATGGCTCACAGAGATGCATTTTCTTTATGCCAGCCTGCCTCACTTGAATGTGCAGTGGGTGTGATAATACACCGTTGTCATTAATTATTAATAAGGTGGAGTGAGTGTGCTGTTTTGACGTGGGTAGGGTTAATCTTCTTCCCAGTGGCTGGTAAGGGGCTATGTTTTGGATTTGTGCTGAACATGGAGTTGATAATACAGAGATGGTTTTGTTGTTGCTGAGCAGGGCTTACACAGAGCCAAGGCCTTTCCTGCTTTTCCTGCAGCCACGCTGATGAGGGGCTGGGGGTGTGTGTGGGATGTTGGGAAGAGACACAGCTGGGACAGGTGACCCAAAGTGACCACAGGGATATCCCACACCATCTGGTGCCGTGCTCAGCACAGAAAGTTGAGGGAAGAAGGAGAAAGGGAAGGATGTTTGGAGTGATGTAGTTTGTCTTCCCATATCACTGTTACATGTGGTGGGGTCCTGCTCTTCTGGGATGGCTGAACACCTGCCCAGCCACAGGAAGCACTGAATTAATTCCTTGTTTTGCTTTGCTTTCACGTGCCACTTTTACTTTCTTTATTAAACCCTCTTTATCTCAACCCATGAGTTTTCCAGCTTTTATGCTTCTGATTCTTTCCCCAGTCTGTCTGGTGGGAGTGAGCGAGCAGCTGCCTAGGGCTTGGCTGCTGGCTGGGGTTAAACCATGACAGTGAGTCAGCGGCTTTTCTGTCTTTTTTTCAGCTCAGATCCTGCCCTGCAGAGGCAGCTATTGAGCCATCAAAGGCAGGAAGATGTTATGAGACCTGTAATGCCCTATAACTTTGATATGCAGCTCACCCAGACACCTCATTCAGGCAATAAATATTTTAGAAGGGCAGCAGACAGATAAGTGAGTAAGTGAATTAATTCCTGTGTTCTTATTTATGAAATGCTTGCTCCCAGATTCTGTTAAAATTTTACATGTTGGAGAAATGGAAATTTACTTTCATGAAATGACCATCAGCTTCTGTCTGCTGCAGAACTCGCACTGCAAGCAGCACACAGGCAAGGGCACAACCTCTTTTTGAAGAGCAAAAGCCCTGACAAAATTGTCCCAGTCTCATCACACCATTTCTTTGAGCAGATATGCCTATGATTTAAGAACAAAAAAAAGTAATTTATTCTATTTATGGCTCATTTTCCTTGAACTTTAATTAACTTGTAGAGGGTCAGAAATCCTGTTTATTCTTCAAACAAAGCTGCTTTTCCCCTTTGAGATACTTGGTCTCTTTCAACTAGTTCCCTGATAAAAATATGGTTGTGTTGAGGCCACCCTGATATGAAACACTCTTTCTTCTTTCTCTGTTCATCTGAGACTTCTGTTACTTGGAATATATTTTTTTTTTCTGCAAAATATATATCTATCACTTCATTATTGGTTTTGATCTGTTATAGAAACTGAATATATTTCAATTTTTCAATATATTTACCAGTGAGACCTAATAAAAGTTCCTTAATAGAAGCCAAAATAATGCATTTCAGACCATTCTATTGCATTAACTGAGGAGGGCAGGCTGACTAGAAGTTTTCCCTGCCCCCACAGCAAGAGGGATGCCTGCACCATGCAATCCAGGAAAATACTGTTACTTCCCAACAGGAGGAGGTGTCAGTACCACACAGATGTGCAGAGATGGCAGCCCATGTCCTACACATGTTATAGGCAGGTTGGTAGTTTGCATTTGAGGTCTTCAACCCTGAATGCAGTTACTAATGCTGGTGCCAGTTCTTGGGCTAATCCAAGTCCATCCATGAACTTTTGCTTTCAAAAATGCCCTTCCTTCCAGTCAAGGCTATTTGCCTGAGTGAGAAGTGACAACACCATAAGCAACATATCTGAACTTTTGACTAATTGTGGTAGGCTGACCCTGGTTGGATTCCAGGTGCTCACCAAAGTCACTCTGTCACTCCCCACCTAAGCTGGACAGGAAAGAGAAAATATAACAAAAGGCTCATGGGTCGAGATAAGGGTGGGGAGATCATTCCCCACTTACCATCATGGGCACAACAGACTTGGCTTGGAGAGAGTTACTTATCACCAATAAAATCAGAATAGAATAAGTAGAAATAAACTTAAAAACACATTTCCTCCTTCTTCCCAGGCTCAAATTCACTCCAGATTTCTCTGCCTCCTCCTCGCAGCAGTGCAGGGAGACCACAAATAGGGGTTGTGGTCAGTTCATCTCATGTTTCTGCCACTCTTTCCTCAGGGAAGGATTTCTCACTCCTCATTCTGCTCTCTAACACTGCTCAGTCCATGTTTTGCCTGTTATCTCTCTCAATTACGATTCTTATCTCAAATTTCTCATGCCCCATGTTGGGCACCAAAAGGGACTGTGGTGGGCTGATCTTGGCTGAACTTCAGGTGCCCACCAAGCCCTCATTTCCCCCCTCAGGCAGACAGTAGGGGAAGAAAATAAGATGGTAAAAGTTTGTGTGTCAAGATGAAGGCAGTTAAAAAAAGCAAAGACATATGTGGAAGCAAAGAAAACCAGAAGATTTTTTCTTTACTTCCCATCAGCAGGTGATGTCCAGCCTTTAATGTTTTACAGTAGCACTATGTTTAAGTAGAAACAGATGTATTATTTCTGTGAGCATAAGTCTCAAATTAGAACTTGGTCCACAAGACATCTGGTCCTACAATGTACAGGATGTAAAATATTCCCCTACGTCCTGTGCCAAATCTTGTGTCCCTACATTTCCATGGCACATCTTTTGTAACAAAACATCAAAATAGAAATAACTCTGAACAAAGATCCTGGAGCTGAAAAAGCCTAAATTCTGAGAAAATTAGGATTTGGGGTTTGACTACATTCTCCAAGTGGGTATTTCAACTTTGCTTTTGGTAAAGGAATTGACAAACTTCATAATAGTTATTAGTTTTCAGTTCTTATTATTTCCTTTTTGGTAAGCTAGTAACAGTGAGAAATGCTGGTTCATTTTAGCCATCAGTCCTTGTTCAGTCAAGAACTTCTTATACTTTGTCTGTCACCTTTATTCTTCCTAGATTCCTTTCAATTTCCAGCATAGGCAACAAACTCACATCTTTAAATCTGAATTCTCTAGTTGAGAATTCCTTTTTCTGAACTCATTCAGGAGCTATTATAATGATACAGTGAAGATTTATGCTATTTCCTTCATCTTGCTCAAAGTGTTTGTTTCGTATCCTATGCGGTATAAACCAACATTATAATTTAAGATGAAAATAGCTTCTGAGTTTAAAATCTGACAGCAGGAAGATGAAGAAAGCATTGTATATTTGTAAAGTTTAGGCAGGACAGGGATCTTTGCTTCAGTAATATGTAAAGCCCTCAGCTGGACCTATATTTTAAGAAAGAATAAATAATTCTTAGGCAGCTGAAATTATTTGATATAATTTGAACAGCAGAGCCTTGGATTTATAGCTATGATGACCAAAAGAGAAGAAAATCCACTGTTTTTTTGGTGCAAGTATTTATCCCTTTTAGCTATATATTGATATTTATATGTATGACAGTCAAATCAGATAGGCGCTGTCCTCAGCTGGCTGAATCTAGGGACAAGAAATGTTCTACATCAAGAGCTGAGCTCTTGAGCTTCCCCTTCCCTTTCTCTATCTTTGTAAGTCTCCACTAGAAACAGTAACAATATCATCACACATTTTGTATAAAATAAATAAATAAGTTCTGCAGATTCCAAATGTATAATGCATAGGTACTCCAAAAACTTGCACATCAGCTGAATTTTTAGTGCAAACTCTCTATACTTTTAAAATAAATCTTTGAAAAAAGAGCTCTGCTTCCCTTTTACTGTAATACTGCAAAGAAAAATAAGCAAGTCATTGTAAAATGCCAAAAAAGAGAGGTGTCACCTAAGAGCATATTAAAGGCAACAAATAAATCGTTGTGAATTCACAGCAATATTTCATTTCAAACAACTTTCCATTCTTGAGTGCAAAAAATGACCCATTGTTGAAAAGCAATGTGATTTGTGACAGTGGTGGTGTGAGAGTTCAATGCAGGAATCCATAAACACACTTCAGTTCTATTTCAGTAATTGCTGAAACAGGCATAAAAGACCATGGTTAAAGATTTAATATTTTTTTGATGTTTCTTAAATCTGTATTTAAGCAGGACACAAAACCCCCTTACATTTCACCCTCATATTGAACTCCTCATAAATGACACAATACTTCAGGAGAGAATGATATTGACAACTAAAGCTTCCCAAAAGTAAACACGTTGCAATTTATTCAGGGATACGAGCATGTCTCACCTTGTCAACTTTCAGACTGTTGAGCTGAGAAAAATAGGTGCAACTTTCCATTACAGGTCTGCTTTAAGCCTGGTAGTTGAGACCATAAAATATGGTACCTTAAAGATGATTCCTAAATTCTAGCTGTGAACCACTTAGAGCATTGATTTTCTAAAGTGCTGAGCACGCTGCAGTTCAGGACAAGGTAGTGGGGTCTGTGTGTCCAGCTTTAGGTGTTCATATATATGGGTGCTTTGGGTATTCAGGCTACCATGTATAGGTGCTTAAATAGACTTTAACAACTTACTGAAGTTGTTCTTTTTACTAAAACTGTTCTTCAGGGATCTGTAGGCTAAACACTGGCTTTACCCAGATTTCAAGGTGTCAGATGAGGTGGTCTGCTAAAAAGCCCTGTTAAAAACTTTCAGGTGTGAATTCTGGGAGTGCAATCAAGATGAAAACCTGCAATAGAAACATAATGGAGAATGCCTGCAATTTGTTTCTTTTGTTTACCTGATGATCTTGAGCCTTGAGTTGATATTCACAGCAGACCAATTCTTTCATTTACATGCACTTATTCTGAGTAAGTTGAAATAGCTACATACTGTGCTTGGCTGGCTACACAACATTGTACAAATATATTCCAAGGCATTTCATTAAAGAGCTTTCAGTGACAGCCAACTCCAACACTAAGCAATACTGGATGGGATGTTTATTCATGACAACAAGATATGACTGGCTGAAGGAAGCTTGGGAGTGGTCTGTGAATGCTGGAAAAGAGGAGGACTGATTTTGCTGGGGGATGAGACTATGATAGGAAGCTAAAGCAAGTCAAGAGGAGCAGAAGAAACAAAGGGACAAGAAGCAGTAAGGTATGTGCAGATGAAAAGAAACTGGAAATAGAAATATCATCCTTTTGTAATCAATAATTAATAGTTTTACCATAATGGAAAGGAGAAAAATAGTCAATAAAGGGATTCAGAACAAGTGACATGATCAGAGCAAGAGATAGGAGAGGAAGTTTCCTTTGGTAAGGGCACTCAAATTAAAATGGAAAAGAATAGCAGGCAGTGGGGGTACTTAATTCCAGGAAATCAAATCCAGCTATGTTAAGCTCATAAACATGCATGGATTTCAGCAATGTAGTGTGGAGGCCAGTGCACCCCCACCACACAGGCAACAGAAGGTGCACTGGTGGGATGAGCCCTATTCAAGTCAGTACTCTCCTGCTTAGGGAGAGAAGAAGACCTCCTTCTAAGATACTTTGTGTTTGTAATTTATGTTAATTCCTGTACCCCAGTTGGCCCACTGGCTCCACCTCCCAGTTTTCAGTCCCCTGCCTGTCATTCCCTGGTTAACACCCCAGTTCTGGAAAGTTCTGTTTCACTCGACACCCCGTTGGTCCTCCTCCCTCAGCCACTCCCTCAATCTGTCTCCATTTGCCCCTGCACCCCAACTCTCCTTTGTGCCGCCCCTGAGACCTCAGCTTATTGGCCCCTGCAGCTCTGCCCGCCTTGATGTAAAATCCTATGCACACCCATTGTGCGGGGTCTTTGGTCTCTGGCCCCTTCAAGCAGTCAGATTAAACTGCGTTGGAATACCAAACCGAAGACCCTTTCTGCTTTTATTCGTCAGTCTGGGCGACTGCATTCCTGGGCTATACAACACAGCAATTGCAGCTGCGGGTAGGGGACAGGAGAAGCGAAGCCAAGCGGGCAGGCGGGGGCCGGCCCGCTCCTCGGACACCGCCGCTTCTAGCGATTGCCTCTGCACCGCTGTTGCGGCCGGCTCTCGCGGCTGCGCAGACCTAAGCCCTAGCAGCAGACCGCGCCACTTGAAAGGCGCCGCACCGCCCTGCTTGGAATCACGGTGGCACTGGAGCAGCGGCAAACCCGGTGCCGCGCCCGATCCAGAAAAGCCGCAAGCTGCACCTGGCGATCCAGACTTCGAGAGACGTTCCCAAGACTCGCATGGTCTTAAAACCACTGTCCCACCCCACGGTATCACCGAATCAATGTAGTACTTTGGAACCAGTGGCTTCCAGAAACATTAAATGGGAAAAAAATTGCATATTCTAAGTGTCTGAGTATATTTTTCTTTTAAAAACACCTTAAAAAACATAGCATAAGTACTTCACTGGAAGATACATTTGCATTGTAAAATTAAATTTCTTCCAAAACCCCTGAACCAACGACATACTTCAGTTTGTCATCTTGAACTCTAGCCCTCATTACCTTAATGGATTTAGCTTAGACCCTTAATCACATATAATACTGTCCATTGCTGCAATGATACTCCGCAGTCATAGAAGGAGGACAGGCAGTTGGCAGCCTGCTCACAGCACCATTGGCCACAACAGGCTGCTCTGTCTGGTGCTGAGTTTATTTGCCATGAGGTCAGGGGGACAGGGCCACCTGCTACAAGTCCCGATATTCAGCAGGGATGATCACAAGGAAGCTACACTGTTTGGTGGCCTGGTACCTCATTTTTCTATCTGGTCAGTAAGACTGAATTAGGGAAGGTCTGGAAGAGTTGCAGCTCCTATCTGCACGAGGGGGTGATGCTGCTGCTGCTGCTGCTTTGTGTTCCTGTTTGCCAACTGAGTGAGTTCCAGGTAACTCTGCTGGTCTTTACACCCCAGATACCTGCAGCCTTCTATTGATACCACAGTGACACTTTCCACAAAGGAAAAAGGCATCAGAGAAAGAGGTGAATTAAGCAAAGAATTCTGTCCCTAAACACTGAAGCAAGAGCTGTAATGAAAGCCAATCTAATGAGGAAAGTAGGATGGACTTTGACACAGTGATCATGTCAGGCAGGTAAAATTAACTTGCTTTCCTGGATAAATCGTAAAATACATTTTTAACTAACAAAAGTCTTAGCTCAACGGAAGTCTTCACAAACATAGATAAAAAGTTGCTTCTTTTTTTTTTTTATCACTTTATAAAACATTCTTTCCTCTGCTCTGAGAAAATGGTCCACAGGTGAAAGGAAGATTGTCATTGACTCACAAGCATGAGTCACCTGGAAAAAGACTTGGCTGTTAGTGCTGGTGTACAGATCTTTCTTTTTAGGTGTCTATATGAGACATCTCTGTGAAATTCTAACATGTAACTTAGCAATGTCTCTTAAATTCAGAGAATCTTTTCCACCACAGAACAATTCCCATTCCCCTATGATCAATGCTATTATTCAAGTACTCAAAAAGAAATTCAGTGAATCATGTTAGTATGTCAGTGTTTATTTTGTTAAAACATACTCTAATTTTTGAGAGCAAAATTGGCAAGGCAAAATAGCAAGGTAATAAAGCAATCAAATTCCTGTTTAAAACAAATTAAAGGAATCACTTTAGTGGAAAAGTAAATAGCAGGAAAAAACCACCTGAAAGGCCTGAGGTACCAGGTGTAAAATCAACTACAACAAAAGCATCAAACCAAAGTCTCAGAAGAATCTGGCCTTCACATGTTGTCTCAGTCAATTCAAGAAATCACAGAACTTGCAGTGACAAAGCACTCGTAAGACATGACAGCTTCCCCTGTATCTGAAACCCAGTCAGGTTTCAAGGTTAAAACCATATTTATTTTTTCAGAGTTTTTCTTCTTAATTTTTAAGGTTATATCTATGAATATTATAATATCTAATCTGAAAATTTCTAATAGGTTAAAAGGCAATCTATCACCATCTTTCAAATGTGATGTTAACAGCTTTATAGTTAAATTAGGCCATGAAAAATGGCTAAAGGTTGCCTATGAAAAAGCTCTTTTTTATGACAGAGATAATTGAACCCATAGAGTAGAAAGTATAAGCTGAAAATGATTCAGAAAATTCATCATGAAAGTGTGTCATTATATTAATTTAGAGAGAAAATAACTTTTTTATTATTATTATTTACCTATCTCTAATGAATTCATCTTTCTTTGAACAGACAGGCTAAGTGAATGTCAAAATGTTAATAATGAGCAAGTTGAAAGTTAGACTTTAACCTTGTCACATTCTGCATGATGCCGGGCAGTTAAAAACAGTATTTCTGACGTCCTTGTAATGCAACATGAGATGGATCTTTGTGAGTCTTTTTTTTTCTTTTTTGCTGAAGGATAAAAGAAAGATGTTGGGGAAAAATTGAATTCAATCAATTTGTTAGCTTTTTTTTCTTTTCTCATATCAGTGTATTATGCAATGAAAGAGTGTCCTAAGAGAACTGGAAATTTCACTTCAGCCTGCATATAAAATGACTTACATTATTCTCAAAACCTCATTCTTTATCACCTCAAGATAATGAAGGTGACAGAATGGAATATGAAGAAGGGAATTTAAAGTCTTGTTACTGATTTCTAGCTCTGCATATTAGCTGCAGTGCACATTGACTCGAAATTTTTCCATTTTATCAGTGTTTGTTGAGTAATTTATAGTCAGTGCTATTAATTACCCAAGTAATGAAACCAATGAGTACCTCTGTAGTGAACAATAATGAGGCAGAACGTCCAAAGTACTGGGTGATAACTAAGCTGTGTCAAACCCTGGAACATGAAACTTCTTTTTAAAACGAGTATTCAAATATCATTTAACTGTTCACGCAGACATTTTTCATAGTGAAGATTCATTTTAGTTCTTCATTTTCTTAGTGTCCAAAGATAAAAAAAATTGAGCATCTCTATTTAGTGTTTGGACTTCACATAGTTTTGTGAATTCTCATTAGAAAAAGGCATTTTCTTTCAGTGAGTTTTAAACAATGAGTATGGACAATATCTCATTTATTTAAAAAAAGAAAGAATGAAATGAAAAATTTTGTTGAACGTACTTAATACTTTAGTGGTGTACACCATTCCTTAAATAAATATTTTGCTAATATATCTACTTCACTGGAGTACAGATTCAGTCAGGAAAGAAGCTTTCCTTCTAAAAATGGAGTTGAAAGATCTCTTTGGACAGATTTTGTAAAAAAAAAGAGACGATCACTTATCTGGAGATATTTAAGTTTGAACTTGTGTGTCTTGAAAATCTCCTAAGTGTTGCTATGTATTATGGTGAATGGCTGACATTTAACAGTAGAAAATTGGAGCTGTTTCTGCTCCCATTTGCAAGGATTTCGTATGGGCATATGCTCTTTACTTCTGTTAAATCCATTTTAATTTACATAAGAGTATTATTTGCTTATTTCTATACATTTTGTTATAACCAAATCACTGCTGAGGAGCTGTTATAATGCACTTGGAAAGTTCACGGCTTTGTTACACCTCTGTACCCTTCTTCCCAGTTTGCTGAACAGAACAGACCAAAAAATATCTGTTCAGAAAAGGACAGGAAAATAAAAGACATTGTTCTGCCTGTGCTTCTCTGTCAACAGCTGAATGCACTGTAAAGGAATAACTGTGATGATCCTGTAGCAAGTTAGTGTTCCTTCACAGAGAGAAAATCAATAGTTCGATCACACCAGCTATTAGGACAGCAGAGAACAAGCTCCCAAGGTACAAGGAAGAAATTTTTTACAGTGAGAGAGGTGAAACACTGGAACAGATTGGCCTGAGAGGTGAAAGATGGTCCATCCTTGGAAACACTGAAAGTCAGGCTATGCAGGGCTCTGAGCAGCCTGATCCAGCTGGGGATGTCCTTGCTCATTGCAGCGGGGTTTGTCTGGATGACCTTTAAAGGTCCCTTCAAACCCAAAGTATTCTGTGATTCTATGAGGCTGTGAAAAGAAATTGGTCTGCAAAAATGGCTACACTTTTGCATTGCCCCATTTTTTGGTACAGATGGAGTTACAGAGGGACAAAAATAAAACTAGATATCTTCCATGCATAGTGGATTTAAATCTAATGTTTACCACTGAGGTACTTAATAAAAAAATACATTTTTAATCAATTTAAACAGAAAGCATATATAAAAGCACACAAAAATCTCAAAATTTCAATTAAATGAGAGTATAAAATGTGTGGACTGACTTACTGGAAATAAGAAATAGCTCAATAAAAGATTCATTACCTGTTTTTCATGGATTATATTTTCCCATAAAAGGAGGGTCAAATGAGCAAAATATATTATCACCAGTATAATTTGGGAACACCTGTGACTTATTTCCATAACAAAGAACTGTGTATTAAAGACAAATGAGATGTTTATGCTACCTGTAAAGGAGAGCTAGCTGCAGATACTGAATCAATAACTCACTGCTTTATGAAGCTGAATTTTAAATTAGTTAACTTATCCAGATATATATTTTCAGATCTTTATGTAAACACAAGAAAACACATTTCAATATTGCGACCAAAGAGTTTGTCATTATCAGATAGAAAATAAAAATATCACTATTGAAAACAAACTACATGCGAAGTACAAAGGACAAAAAGGAACCCATCCCTGCTGTATTTAAATCCATGAGAAGTGGTATAATACAGGAGAAAAGAAAATCTAGGAGTTTACAGTAATTCTCTAATATGTTGTGCTTTTTCATTAAGAAGCAAATAACCTTATTAGAACAATGTTCTTGAAGCATTCAAACTAGTTTTCTCCAAGAAACACAATTACTAAGTTATCTGCATGAGTTACTGTCACAGTTGCACCAACGAAGAAGAAAAGGAAAGGTTGTTTTTTATGTTTCATATTAGGCATACTTTGTCAGTGCTGTTAAGTTACCTTTCTGTGGATTAGGTTCCTGTTAACTGGTTGATTTTTGCATATCATTACCTCAGAACATCATTAATGTCATGATAAGCACTAACAAAATGGAGGTTTTTTTCACTAACAGACTGTCATTGCGACGCTGAGATAGATCTCTTCCTTGGTAATCTCCCTTTCTCAAATAAGTAAGCCTTAGATGAAGAACAGCTAAACCACCACGAACATGCTCAAATAATTGGAATGTATCCCTTATATCTATGCCTTCTTTCATGAAGATCAATACATGGAAGTGCAGGAAAGTTGTATCTTCATCTGTCCTCGAGAAAGAGGAGAGAGTGCACAACCTCTCCTCCTTGGGTACACTTTTGCTGCTAACAGGGAATGTACTTCAGTCTGCAAGTGCTTTTTCCAAAGATGCTTTTAGGTGGATAAAATACATTTTTTTTGAGTGTTTTGGAGTGTAAAGAAACCATACAGGTCATCATGATTCAAATGAGTCCAAACAGCCTTTATGTGTCATTGTGGGGTATCTGAAAGTGAACACTGAAGCATATGTACATAAACATTGCCATGAGTTTTAGAGTTATTAGCGTAACTAATAAGAGTGATCCCACATCTAAGTAAGTTTTTGAGGTTTTCTCGAACACTTCAGCCATGAAACGTGATCCTTTAGTCTTCTTTACATCTGACCATAAGTACCAAAGGCCTCACTGAATGTCCCAGAAGAATGTATTGATGAAAAAATGGCTAAAAATGCTTAGCATGAGTTGTGTCATTGTGGGGAAGCTTCTAGTGAGCTCCCAAAATGGCAGTGCAGAATAAGCGTCCTCCCATGACACATTTCACCTTCCAGAGAAAAAGGAACTGGTCATCTAAATCTGTTTTTTCTAAGTCACAAAGAGGGCAATAAACATGACTTATTTGTCTAATTAACAATGAGATGAATAATTTTTTGGAGTCTACTGTGTTGACTACACCTACATTGAATACAGTAGCAAGAAGCCTGGCTCATGTCTAGACATGCACAGGTAGATATCTTAATCTGTAGATTCAATGTCAGCAACAAAATTGCAACATCAGAAGAAATATAATGAGAGATTTTACAATTTATGGGAAGATACTGAGCAAAAATTATCAAGCTGTGTAAGTGTTCAGAAAATAAGATAGTGGGCGCAGCATCAGAACTTGAACAGAATATTAATTTCTGAACCCCTTTAGGGGGTCAGGTATTTTGTCACAAAAATCAGGGAAATACAGTACTTGTACAGCCTCCTTTTCTTACCCACTTTTATCTAAACAAACTCCATGTGGAATATATTGTTTGATTTTCCCAGGAAGACAAAGTAGGTTCATGACCAGGGTAGTCTGAAGAAACTTAAGGAAGAAATCACAGTGTGTAGCATTTCAAAACACTTATTTAGAAGCACTGCATGTTTATCACAATTTAAGCAATGACAGAAAAAAAAAATAGTAATAGCTGACTCATGTTTTGTCTAATAATTGCATGTATCCAGTGCTCTTGTAAAACTAACCTGCTTTTCAGGGTTAGCACTTTGACATTTTCCTTATGAAGGTACCTAGAAACTCCGAGATTTTAAAAAGAAGTAGTGGCAAGATGTGTTTCCAAAAGAAAGGTAGAATAAAAAAAGCAAGGTGTTTCTCTTTCTTTGCTCTATCCTCCCCTGAATTATTCAGTACTCAGATAAAATGCAGTGAAGTTGATTATGATGACCAATGCAGTTACCAATTTTTCTCAAACAACTTGTTATTTGAGCTTTTTGCAGTACATCTGAAATCAAAATAATTACAGTTCTTCCAAGTGCCCTGCTTTTTTGTCTTCTTTTATTAAGATTTTATTGCTACAATCTAGATAGAGGAAACATTTTGAAGGATTTATTTGAGATTTTTCTTTTTATTTTCTACCGTTCTAAGGACAGCTTTACTAGTGTTCCCCTGCATCACAAATGAGAATGTTTCTTCTGGATTTAGTTCAGTCTTTCTATTTACTTCAGATTCCTTTTCCCTGATTTCAATAACTCTTTTGATGATCCATTATATTGGTTGTATTTCAGATCTCAGACCCATGGTTCTGTTCTTTCAGTCCAAGATCTGTTGCAAAGGTTTCTATACAAACAAATCATAAAATGCAGATCCTGCTAATTGGGTAAATTAAAAGGAATTGGAGTGAAGTACTATAGATGTAGGTCAAAGTGGCTTTTGCTTTCCATTTGAGATTTTAAAAACACAGTTCTCCTTTTTAGTTCTCTATGGCTATATCAGCAAAGACTTCCACTTTAATTACTACGTACAAAATTTTTAGGATAAAAATATTTAAGTTAAAATATATCTTAATATAAGGGATTATTGCAACAGTCTTTCTGTTGTTGTGCTGACATCATCCATGTTTAGAAAGAATTGAGAGCTCTAAGCACAACCTTGTGCATACTTAAATGATCTTTCTTGAATCACTAGCTAAACCACTTCCATGACTTAAGTGACACTTTGCTCTTTTTCACATTCATGTCTTACTCACATTTCTGCTGCATGATCAGCACTTGACCTCAGTTCACTTGTTGTCTGACTGCAGAGGAGAGTTAAATCAAACAGAGAAGGATCTGGGTATTACATGCGGATGAATCTGTGCACAACCATCTGCACTTCTCTCTTTCCAGCACCTGACCACTCCATCACTGCAGGAGATGGTGCCCGTGGCTCAGTTCAGACAGCAGTGCATGTGTATCCAGTGCCATTTCACTTGCACTTACACAAGGTTCTTTGTGGGATAGGTTTGGGAGACCTGAGTCCTTGCAATTGCAGGAAGAATGGTCATAAAGATTAATGAATCCTTCCCTACCTATCTTATAGGTTCAATTCACAGTCTAGAACTTAGTTGTAGTCAATAGTTTGAATTTGAAGCTGATTCTTCTGTTTATATTGCAGTAATACTTTCTTCCTTATAAAACTATGACTGTTGCTTAAATCCTCTTCTAGTGAGACTTCAAAACTCACCATTGCTTTTCTCTCAAAGGAGCAGGTTCTGTACAATTAACTAGAGAGGTTTTTGGTTTGGTTGGTTGGTTTTGTTTTTCTGAGACACGTGAACTAGAATATGCTGGAAAAGAAATCAGCCAGTTCTGGAACTTTAGTCAAAACATAAGCACTAAGAAAACAGTACAACTATCTTCACAGCAAAGGGCTACACAGTCAGTATAGAGGTCAGGACACCAAATATATAAATATAAATCAGTAAATGTATATATGTATCCACACTCTGGCAAACTTTGGCACGTCTGATAAGTTCCAGACTGACAAAAAATGCAATAATAGTAAGTCTTTCAGTGGTAACTGGCACTTTCCACACACATTTTAAAAACATCTGTTTTAAAGGTTACCATGATTGACTGGGGCTGAAACTGCTCATACTAGGTCAGTTCAAAGTTACCTCTAGGCCAGTACCCAGGCTTCATGGTGGGCAAATAGAGAGCTACAGAGGTCAAAACTGAAGTAGAAACCATGTTTGTTCTGCAATTAAGAAAATACTGCAGTGTGTGTACCTGCTGCATGTAGATGTTTTCTTGACCATTCTCTCAAAGCTTGTGAAAGTCTTCCCTCCCCTTAGCATTTAAATCTGCATGTTCTCTGTTATTTTCTACAGAGTGGATAAATACAAGCAGGACTGTATTAAGAAACCATGAATCTATAGCCCATGAAAAAGTTCTTCCTATGGATTTCATCAAGCTGTTCAGAGCTGCAGTGCAGTTCCGCAGGCTGACTGCTCTATTTACCACGTATAGACAAAGTTTGCAGAGAGGGCTTGAATTAAACTCCTTTCAAAGGGAACCACATGTGTGCACCAAATCTGCTCCCTGTGGGCAGCTTTGAGCCACATACAGGGAGGGGGCATGCAGTCACAGGGATGGGTCTGAATCTATTCTGAAGTAAAACTCCAAAATGTAAAAAGACACAAAATTTAGGCCTTGACACAAACCAGCTCAGTCTGTTTGACTGCTGATACTGCACCAAATTATTTGTTAAGGTAGAGATACTCACTGCCTTCAAGCTTCTGATTTCAGTTTATAAACTCCAGTATGAAAGTGATTTTCAGCTTCTTAAACCTCAGAATTCCCCACACTGGAAGGAAAACATTAGGATTGTGTATGTTGTATCTATCTTTCAACTGTCAGTATTATTAAACCATTCAGGGGCACAAATACAGCTTTTCATTTCAGATCAAAAGCCAAAGCAGATAACTGGGACTCTTGACAGCAAGTTGTATGCTAATAGGAAACCGAAAGATGTTTATGAGTAGAAGTCCTTCCCAATCCCCTTTCCGATTATTGAATTCAGTCTCCATTATTCAGTTTTGATTTGTGCATAAAACACAGTATAATTGTATGGAGGCTGGTAAATTTGTAGTCGAACAGGACATTAACTACAGATATAACATCTGTTATGGAAACCACTTAAAGGTGAAATTGATACATAGGAGACACAAGGGCACTTCAGGAAAGCAAGAAAGCCATCACTTTAAAAGGCTACGTATGAACATATATGAGTTTTGAGAGAAAAAAAGGAATTAGCATTTCTTCTGGAATGCGTAATATCTTTTCTAGGGAAAGGATGGAAAATGTAGTCATAAATAAAAGTATACCAGATTTCAGATCTTTATAGAACATCCAAGAACATTGGCAAGAATGGTGGATTACAGGAGGTAATTTTTTTTTTTTTTAATTTTCTAATTTTTAAAATTATTTTATGACTAGGAAATTATGGTTACATTGGCTTCCAGCTTTCTGAGTGGCATGGTGTATTCCAGTAATGGCTATAGTACATTCTCCTTTATAAAATTAAGACTTCTTAAACCTAAAGTAATTTATTTCAGGAAAAGGCATATGGTGTCCTGTGAAAGGAATCCATACAGGTGCTGGAGGAACCGCAATTGTGAACAATTATCAGCAGTTTAAAACAGGCTGTCAGTATCCTGTGTGCGCTGTCTGATAGCAGGAAGAGGTTTGCATTCCCACTGTTTTGGCCGATGCTACTTCACAGGGCAATAAAGCAAAAGACATTGCAAGAGAAACCAGGAGGAAAAGGTCACCAAGTAGTGGCAGTTAGACAATAGCTTTGAATCTAAACCAGGAGAGAAAAACAGGCTGTTGCAGTCCTCAGACTCAAATTCCAGCAGTAACAGGGAAACAGAGAATATTAGTAAAACTGACAAAAAGAACAGCAGTTTTCTTAGCATCATTCAAGTTGACTAAAATGGTATCAATGCAAAACCATTTGCTTATTTAGTTTGTGCTTCGGAGAATCAATGCATCCTCCAGTTAAAAAATTTGAAATTTAAGATTAATTTTGTAATCTAATCAGTGATTAACTAGTTTATCTATATCTTGAACATGTTAAAGCTTAAAAAACATTTTTCAGGCATTTTTTCACAGAAGAACTCATTACTTTTTTCTCTCCCCTTCCTTTTGCTTTTTGCTTTAGGCCGGGTTTTATACTGTATTTGGAAAAACAGAGAGTGTTATGAGGTTCTTCAAAGGCAAAACTTGGAGTCAATTGTCATAAATGTGGCCATCATTCAGAGAGACTACTCTACAATCACATCTGCTCTCAGTTATGAGATCATAATGAAAAGAAGTATTAATCACCTTTGTTTGTATAAATGAAGTTTGAAACAATCATAACTGCTGTTTTATATCATTTGGTAAAGTATAAAGTTTGGTAAATGGAAATAAACTCTAATTGAAACATCTGTATTGCAGCACTAGGTAAGAAAGGGCATTTTACTCAGAGGTTAATGACTTGCTGGTTTAAGGAAGAGAGAGAAGGTGTCTGCACTGATCCTGTCCAAATGACATTAGCATTTCAAGAGAAGAGCCACTGGTGATCCAGGAAAGAAACTTCTTCATGGTAAACTGTCTGTCATTATTTTCGATGACAAGAAGAGATTTTTGAAGTTAAATAAAAGCCAAATAAAAATGACATAAACATGCAAGTTAGCATTCTGTCCAAACCAACTTTGTTATTAATATCATCTGGAGATGTACATCTGGCAGGAGATACAAGTTCCTGAAATTCAGGGTAAATATGTGTCAATTCAGTATTGGTTCTAGAGAAATCTCCATCCAGCTTTACAGGGCTTTGGTTTTGAAATAATCCAAGTATTTTCTTTTCTGACACTTCTGTCTTTATAACTTTGTCTGCTCGGGTTTTTTTGGTTTTGTAAATTAATTTGTTTTCATAATGGCATGGCATTCATTTAGAATGGTTTCAAGATATATGAGTCACATACACTTGTGGCATGTACTTCCAAGATATTCTTACAGCACACCAAATTTCCACAGATAATCCACAGCACAGAAGAATTTGAGAGACACTACTGCAATGCCTAAATGGATCCAACATGAACGGGCAACTCTTCTCAGCTGGGAGATTTCTCTTTTCTGAAGGAAGCTACACTTAAGGAGTCCACTTAAATCTTGATAGCCTAATGGAGTTTATGATATAAGTATGCAAAAAAGAAAACTTGGATTAATGAATCTCATAAAGATTATATATTTCAAATGTGTTGGACATTCTCCAGCTAAGTCAGAGGACAAAGATGTCACATTATGATTTTGAAGTTACATATTGCTAGAGAGAACATAACAGCTACTTTTCAGCTAAATAAAAGAATGAATTTACAATACTAATATGAGTCTTTTCTTCTGCAAAGATTTTGTCACTTTTTTTTTTGAATCGTGGTGGTAAAGATGACATATTAAAACATACAGTTCTGGGGAAAAGTATTAGAGACAAAAGTTATCTCACTTTTTTATAATTAGTATGAGTTAAATATGGGCAAAGAACAGTTTTGGCATTCAGAAGATATAAAATAGACTGTATTGCAGATCTACCTGTGATGGTCTGGTATGTAGAATGTGAGTGGGTTTATAACAATTGCTTTCGGAAAAATGACTAAGGATTAAGTCACTTTTAGTTAGGAAACCCTGTGCATTGTCTCCCTAGATATTTTTAGGCTTCTGCTCTTTGACACAAAGGGAAGTACTGAATATATATAGGATAAGGCAGATCTATTATCAGGAAAATTGATATTTAAAAGCACCAGATAGTTTGAGTGCCTACACATTTGCACATTCAACTTGCTATCTCTTTTCCTAAAGTGCACCTTGTCAAGACTTTCTATAAGCAGCCCTACCATTCCCTTAAGCTACCTTAGGAACCCCTCAGTGTAGACAAAGAACACATTAGTAGATGATTTTGAACATCCACATCATAATTTATATGAACACTGAAGCATAAAGTGAATAGGGATGATAGCTCTAAACTCACCAATCTAATTCTATGAAATCAAATGTTCTTTTTTCTTTATATTTTTTTCTCAAGAACTGCCAGTCTTTCAGTGGGAGAGACAATGGAAAATAATAGGCCACTTCTCATCCCAATTGACAGGCATGACCATTGTCAAAATTTCATGTCATAAAAAGATTTTTTTTTAAAAAAAGAGACAACATTACATTAGTAGTAACTTCCCATTGTTTCCTATTGCTTTCAGTCTCAGAATAACTGCCACTGGGAGTAGTGACCACAAAAGAATGAGAAAATAGGAGGATAGGGAGAAAAACTTGTACATGTCCTAGAGAAAAAATGCTGTACATAAGGATCAACAACTCAAACAACAGAAATAAGAATTATTATTTGCTGCAGGTTTCCCAGCAGCATCAAACTCTAAAGCAGAAGAATTTGGAAAAATGACAGTATCAAATGTCCTGCAAAAATGCTAGTGACAGGAAGTCTTCCAGGTTGGTGTGCAGAGGTTAGCTGATGCTACTTCAAAATAAACCATATCCAATAGTAATTCTGAGCACTCCCACCTCAGAAAGCCAAGCAAATCCTGGGCTGCATCTAAAGCAGCATAGGCAGGAGATCGAAGGAGGGGATTGTGCTCTTGTGAGACCCCACCTGGAGTGCTGTGTGCAGTTCTGGTGTCCTCAGTGTAAGAAGGACATGGAACTGTTGGAGCAAATCCAGAGGAGGCCATGACATTGATAAGAGGATGGAGTCACCTCCTTTATGAGGACAGGCAGAGAAAGCTGGGGCTGTTCAGCCTGGAGAAGGGAAGGTTGTGTGGAGATCTTTGCACAGGGCTTAAATCACAATGGAACTATACTCTAACCAATAGAACAGAGAGCACAAGCCAAACAAAATGGGAACAAATGTTCAATTGTCAAAGTTGATGCATGTGTTTTATGGGAAAAATGAGGATTTATTTGTGAAAGTAATACCATCAAAGCCTAGGACATTTGTCTTTGACCCTGAACAAATGCCATTTTGAAATACATCCTGATGAAACTCCTGAAACTGTACTTGTATAGGTTGGAAATAGATGTGTCTGTATGAGAACTATTTGTGATGCTATACTTACAGACAACACCACTAAAGAGATGAGCAATTACTCAAATATCTGTAATTTTACCAAAATTGTGGGAAGTGACTTTAGCTATTCAGGTCATGTCACAACCTAGTGACTGCTATAATCTAGCTGCACATCATATAAAGATTTACTGCCTACCCCCAGTGGAATGAATCTTACATTGGTAAAGAAACTACTGCAAAATGATGGCCTGTGTCAACTGCTAGAACGTGCCTGAAACAATGGGCAGAAAACTCTAACCCATGTTTATTGTGACACAGAGAAGATATACTGTGTCCTGCAAAGAGTGAAGAATGAAATCTGTGCTGGTGGACACCTTATTTGTATGGTCACCAACACCAACAGAAACTCTAAATCAGATGCTGCACCCCATAACAAGTTTGCTAATTTCCATTGTATTAAGCTTGTTATTGAATGTTATTCAGTATGTTAGAGTATGGAGAAAAGTAGGTGGGTGACACTGTTCCAAAGACCACCTTGCATATATAATACTACTGACTCACGTTTAACAAAACCTTAATAATGAGGTAATCTAACAAAAAAATTCCCTCAAATTGCAATCAAGTAAGACATTAATCTGTTTATAGGCATGGAGGCAAGAGGTAATCACACTGCCACTCTGTGAACCAAGAAGGATTGGGGAATTTTTAACAGGTAAGTCTTCATGCATTTAGATGTATAAATCTCTGTGTGTGTGTATTGATTTAAATACCCTCTAGCAAATACAGTATGAACGTTACTGCTCAGATCTATAATTAAATCACTGTTGCAATTGTAGTAAACACTATCAAATCACTTTGTAAATGTTAAATTAGTAAATGATGAAGTGCTCTTAAACCCTTTTGCACCCTTACCCTTTTGCAACCCTGGTCTCCATGTAAGTAAATTGCTTCTAACTTGATTTTCCTTTGCATGTTTCACCATGTAGTAAGTAATAGAGTGAACCTTGCCATTGACTCTATTAAAGTCGCATTTTCACAAATTTATAGTAAAATCTGCTTTGACCAGAACCTTTGACAATGATTCTTTGAGTGGCCTAAACCACTCTTTCATGACAAGAGTTGCAGTTAATCACGCTTGTGATTCTTTAATGAAAAACATGCCAAGAGACAGGGAATTTAAATTCCTTTCATAGCAAAAGAATAATTAAGACTGGATCTTGCTTTATTAACTTTTGCAAAGTCTACATTTGCACAGTCTACCTTGAAGCTAACTCACCCCTGGTCAATGGAATTAAATTGAATTAGCACTTGTAAGGTGCAATACATCTGATGTGCTTTGGACACCACTTGTGTTTACGCCAAAGGACATCCAGATCGATTGATCAGAAGAAAATACCTACATTGCAGATTCCTTAATTTGTTAAGGTGACTTTCACCCCTTTCTTTGGATCCTGTATGACTTGGCTTCACTGGATGGCAGAGAGCTCTGGGCACTGATGTGTAGTCACGGATGTGTCTGGTAAAGAAAGCAAATAACAGCTTTCAAATAAAGCTGAAGCTTCCTGATAAAGGTAGCAATGAAGTGCTGTTTCAAACATTATAATTGTTCCTATAGAAGGTCTGAAGATCCTTTACACCTTTCAGTGCCTGACTTTTTATGCCAGTCTATTATAGGAGGCAGAACTAGGTTTTTATAAGGGTTTTTTAAAAATTATTTTTTGGTTTGTTTTGTTTTGGTTTATGACACTTTGTTTTCCATCTGGTATAAATGTCCACTACTGAACAGAATTATGTTTGGCAGTGTATCAATACATTGCAGGCAAAATACTCAGAGGTTAATGAGTTGACCATCCCAAATTGTCTTCTGAGACTATTCTACAAGCATGGGTTTTGTTTTCTAACACACTTCTAAAAATTATATTTCTTAGTTTTAAGAGCCAAGCTGAAGTAGAACTATAAAAATCTTTCAGCCACCTGTGTATTTCCTGCTATTAGGCAAAATTCTGGTTTTTTAGTATTTTAATTTTAATATGTAATAAAGATTAGGGAACCATATTCCCCCAGAAATGAGCATACTCTAAAATTGGCACATCTAGGGTTTGCTGTAGTTTCTAAAGAAGACAGAGCAGCCTCATTTGGTTTCAAAATGGACACATTGAATATAGTACATGTAGGGAAGAATTAACTAACTGTAGCAAAATATTTTTCACAACTGCTTCTCTCTGCTGGAAATACCGCAAACGTACTTAAAATCTAAGATAATGAGAAAGCCTCTAAACTGAAAAAGCACTCCCTTTAATAATTTCAATTGCTGTATAATATATAATTTTCTAAAACAGAACAGCCTTCTTTTTCCCAAATTCAAATTGAAATTCTTTTCAATTGCTAAGATATTATTTTGCTGCAGAACCTTTTAATGCACTGCTACCCTCACTGGCATCTGAGTAAGAGCAAAAAGACTCTTGCTGCTTGTTGTGGTTTTAGTAGTGGGGAGGGGGCCATAAAGATGGCTCCTGTGAGAAGCCTCTGGAATTCTTCACCATTTCCAGCAGAGCCAATCTCTGATGGCTCTGAAGATGATGGACATGCCACTGGCCATGTTTGGGCCAGTTAGAAAGGTTGGTTACGCCTCTGTGATGACATATTTAAGGAAAAATCAAAACAAAGTGTGCACGCAGCTGCTTTTAGTTAGAGAAGGAGGAGGATGTGAGAACATGTGAGGGAAAACAACATGGAGGCACCAAGGTCAGTGGAGAAGGAGGGGGAGGAGGGGCTCCAGGCGCTGGAGCTGAGATTCCTCTGCAGGCCGTGGGGAGCCCATAGTGGGGCAGGGTGTCCCTCCTGCAGTCCATGGGGTCCATGAGGGATGCAGAGCCATCCAAAGTCCATGGGTGAGGTGCCAACATTGGAGCGGGGAGATGTCGGAAGCCGCAGCAGCCAGGAATGCCAGAAGAAGCCATAACAGGTGCAGCCCAGTGAGAGACAGAGACTGAAATAAAAGTCCCGCAGTTTGT
Source organism: Pomatostomus ruficeps (assembly GCA_013400735.1). NCBI lineage: Eukaryota > Metazoa > Chordata > Aves > Passeriformes > Timaliidae > Pomatostomus > Pomatostomus ruficeps. The sequence continues at coordinate 29,019 of VYZT01041801.1, read as the reverse complement.
CGAGGAAGTGACCACGCTGGAGCGGGTGGATGTCGGAGGAAGCTTCCGTCCAGGTGGGAGACCCGGTTGAAGGGAGAGGGGCCCCCTGCTTCCATGCTGGAGCAGTTTGTCCTTGGAGGACTGCATCCCGTGGATGAGTAAACCCACGCCATAGAAGTTCACAGAAAACTGTCGCTCATGGGAGGGAACCCCACGGCCATGCAGAGGAAGGACTCCTCTCCCTAAACAGGGGAAGATCTTGGAAATGGACTGACCTGAACCCCCACACCCTGCCCCCCTCACACTGTTGGTGGGAGGGAGGGACGGCTGCGGAGTGAAAAGAATGGTGTCTTTTAAAGGTTTAGTTTATTTCTCATATCATTCTTCTAACTCAGGTAGTAATAAATTTCACTTTACAACTTAAGTTGAGCCTGGTTTGTCCTTGGAGCATTTTCTCCCGGTTCCTTATCTCAACTCATGGACCTTTGGGTTAATTCCCTGGGGTTTTTTTTCCCCCGCTCCTTCCCTCCTCTGCCCAGCTGTGGCAGGGGAGGGAATGAGTGAGCAGCTGCTGTGGGTGCCTGGCACTCAGCCAGGGTCAAACCACGACACTGCTACAGTTGAGACAACAGCAGTGACCACAAATATTCAACAGCTCACTCAAAAAGCTGGAGAGGTAGGATGAGGAGTGCACACTGAGGTGTGACAGCAAACAGCACAGCATTCCAGCAACAGGCAGTGAAAAGATCACATGGATGCACACAGAAGCAGGATCTAACCTGAAACAGCCATGGTGAGAAATATTGCCCACTCCAACAAGAGTTCTACTTAGCTGAGAGGAATTTCATTTAGATGCAAACACATGATACTCCAGTACTGAAGCTGTGGTGAGCTTCCTCTTCTGCTTATTTCACCATGGGCCCTCTGGACAAATACAGAGGGTACGGGAGCAGAGGATTTTCTGAGCGTGCTCTTTATAGTGCCTGGCAGCCATTTAAAGATTGTGGGTCTGGTTCAAAAAAATTCTAGGTTCCTTCTGGTATTATTAGTAAATATCTGCTTCTTGGGGGAAATTTATCCTTTCCAGGTTCATGTCTAAGATGAAACCTTAAACCTCCATTGGATCATGTCCCTCTCTTGGCCCTAAGATATAAAAATGCTTAACTTTCAGATAAACAAAACTAGGAAACTGAATCCTAGGTCACCTTTGGGGGAGTGGAGCAGGGAAGCAGAAAAAGAAATGGAAGAGAGGAGGTTTCTCATTAATGTTTATGTTCTTTTCCTGTAGTAGCTAATATTCAGCTAGCAAAGATTAATATTAATTCCTGTGAATAGAGCTTACAGTGCATGAAATAAATAACATCTTATTTAAGAAAAAAACCCTGCAAACATATTGAGAAACATTAATATATCAAGGTGATGAAGAAATGAAGAAGCTTCTCATGCCTGAGAAACCTGGCAGCCGCTTCACTTGCAAGTCTATTGACTGAAAGCAAAAATAACTTTAAAAATCTGGTTCTGTTCCACATGTTTTGTCCTACAAAGTGACAAAACGGAAAAGAGTGTACATCAATAATGCAGATGAGGTTTCTGAGTAAATCCAAGGCTTTCAGCAACACCTCCCCACCTCTCCACTGAGAAAGCACATCAGGAATTTGGCTGCTATGCTGAGATATGAACTGGAAATTTATATATATGCAAAGTAGATCAACCTGACTTCCTAGCAGATATTAAATTATGTCTACACTGCTTTCCGAGTGGGTACATATGGTAAATGCCAGACATACTATCCTTCATTAATGGTCTTGAAGGACATAACTTCTTTTTAAAAAATCAACTTTTTTGTCACCAAACAGCCAGTGTCTATAAAAGTTTGACACTGTATTTGCAGAATTTGCATTACTAAACTTCATTATTCCATAATTTTAAACTTAGGCAAAACTATGCTTTCTCATTGTTTTGGTTGGGATAAAGTTGACTTTCTTTTTAGAAACCCATAAGTTGCTGTGGTTTGGATTTGTGTTGTAGTCAGTGTTGATAACACAGGGCTGTTTTAGCTGCTGCTGAGCTGAGCTCACACAGTGTCAGGACCTCCCATGTCCCTTGCACCATTCCCCTGTGAGCAGGCTGGCAGTGCACATGAAACTGAGAGGAGACACAGCTGGGACAGCTAAACCCAGATGACCACAGGGATATCCCAGACCACGTGAAGCTCATGCCCAGCAATAAAATCTGGGGAGTCAGGTAGGAAGGGGAGCATTCAGGGTTATGGTATTTGTCTCCCCAGGCCACCATCAGCTTTGCTGATGGCTGAACACCTGCCTGCACTTGGGAGGTGGTGAATGAACTCCTTGTTTAGCTTTGCTTACGTGTGTGGCTTTTGCTTTACCTGTTAAACTGTCTTTATCTCAGTCCATGAGATTTCTCACTCCTGTCCTTCCACCCCACTGCAGAAGGGGTGAGTGAGGTGCTGTGTGGTGCTTGGCTGCCCACCGGGGTTTAACCACAACACTCTTGACCATCTCAGGGCCACCTTTACAGAGGCAGAAATTTTACATCCAGACATCTTTTATGGAGGGCAATTTCTACTGTGAACATATCCAAGATTTTGATGGGTACATTTCTGCAGTGTGTGGAACATTCAAATATGAGTTCATATAATTTCACATAATTATGTAATAATATCCAGATCTGAGGGTATTATTGTTGAATTGCACAACAAATGTTTAATAGGATTGGATCTTTATGTATTTTTATGCTTTTTGCATTTAGAAAATAAAATAAGGAAATATTAAGTAAACAAAAAATTTAAAAGAATTATTTAAATTAAGAATAAAGATACAGTCTGAATATCTGAATATATTCTATGTATATGACTTGGGCTATATGCAGGTTTTCACATTACATGCTTTAGATAGAGCAGCATTATAATGCAAGTATAAAACAGAGAGGCAAGTTAATAACATTTGTGCAGTATATTTTTTTACAAGAAAGTATATGAGCTATTTCAAAAGCATGTTGTCAGTTTGCTAGTTATGCCTTCTGGAAATAGTCCCATAAAATGAGTGCAAGATGCCCTCTAAATTACAATTTAATTTTCTTATTTTAGTGGAAGGTAAGCATTTGGAATGCCATCTTGTTTATCACAAATAGGGAACATCACATTTGCTCAATGGAAAATTTTAATCAGTTAAGTGAAGTTTGTGGATTCAATTTAACCTTTTTTAGGAGTCTGTTTTGAATACTTAACTACAGAATATGCTGCAGTTTAATTGATGAAAATGACCTGTCTGCAGAATTACCATTATTGCACAGGTAAAGTAAAGCACTGCAAGAGAATTTTTGTACACTGTAATATCAACTGGATTTATTTTAGCCAGTTACAAGAGAACGTTCCAGAGCATAAAAAAATAAGCTCTCATAAAGGATAAATATTGTCCTCCTACCTAACTCTTCTTCCACCTAGTTTGGGTTATTTTACCTGGGTAGGGGGAAAAGGCAGGGATCCATCTGTCCATTGCTTCAGTTAGTGCACATTTGAGTATTTACTTCCCTAAGACGTCTCTGGAATATGTTGGACCTACCGTATTGTATAACACTGATCAATTATTGTGAATAATTTTTTCAGTTGTAGTTAATCTATTTGCCAAGGCAACCTTCATGAGCATGGTAAGATCACCTTCTTTGAGCATGCCCCAATAGGTCTTATCCCTTTTCACTATGGACCCCTCTTTACTTTATGCACGTTTTGTATTTAAGAAGTAGGTCTTTTGTGTCCCAGCAAAACAAGCTCATGATATATGTGCTATTCTATTTATGTACATATTATCAAGGCAGAAATATGGCATTCCTATCTAGAGAAGATGAATCACCACTTTGGGAAGTCATGTTTGGGTCCACTGTAAATGGCCCAGAAAAGGTGACACTATCCAGTTCTTGTAGCAGTAAAGCCCAGAGTGCAGGAAAGGGTACCCTGTAAAAAGGAGGTTCCAGTGGCTTCACTGAGTGCAACTCAGGATGCTTCCATGAATTGAGTAACCCTGGGTAATCAGGGTTAAAAATTCTCCAAGGGCCTTGCTCTCAATGAGCAGAGATCACTCATTACCCTGCACAAAGACGTGCCAGGGTGGAATGGAGGTGGGCAGACAATGAACTGACACTAAAGACTGTATCATGATTTCTGTCACAATCATAATACACATGAGGACTACATGTATTACAAATTCAAATGGTGCTGAAGCAGAATGAGTTGCAAAGCATTCCTGAGAGCCAGATTCTGTTACATGTATTTGACATGCAGTGCCAATGGCTTCAGAAGAAGTTAATTGCAAAGGAAAACAATGTTCAGTATGAGAAAGGACAACAGAATACAAACCTCAGAAGTTTCATAGAATTTTATCCAAAGGGAACCATTATGATCATCCAAATCTGATTTCCTGCAAAACAGCCTCAAAAACGTCAACCACTGAGTCCTTCACTTAGCCCACAATGCTGGTGGAGTTTGAGCATGTCTTTTAAAATGAAAGCTGATCTTAATTTAAAGACTTTAAATGGTGGAAGATACACTACAAACCCCAGAATATTTTGCACATTTTAGTCACATTTTATTGCTGAAAAATCTACCTCATTTTGACATTGAATTTATTAAGCTTCTGATTCCAGCCACTGGGTCTCATTCACCATTCATCTGTAAGATTAAAGGGCCTTCTACAACCAGAAAACTTCCCTCATGTGGGCAGCTGCAGCCTACAAACAATTCACCTCTTAACCTTTTTGTTTAGTTAAATAGATTAATTTTTTTTTAGTCTTTTACAGTTGAGACAGGTTTTTCAACCTTGCATTATTCTTTGAGGTTTTTTCTAAATCATTTCCAAACTGCTGACATCCTTTTTATACTCTTTAAATGAGAACTGCACAAAGAATTTCAATAAATTCTTGTTAATATCATGGATAGCACTAACCACCTCCTTTTTATTCTTACCTTTATTAAAACAAAGTCTGTATGTGGCTTTGGAGCCAAAAAAATCACTTTATAACCTCAAGTTCAGATGGTTGTGCCCTGCGACCTCCAACTGCTCTATGGGAACTGGTAAAGGTTCTTTTGGAATGTTTTACTTTAGATAGAGATTTCTTTAAGCTATACTTCTAAATAACTTTCAGACAGACCCATGTTAAGAAATTCTTATATGTGTATATATATATACATATATATATATGTGGAAAAAGCCATCTGCTCTCATGCATATCCTGTTATGGGAATAAAACAATTCATTAGCTGAATAGACAATAATTTAGTCCAAGACAGAATTAATATTTATTGATTAAAAAATTTACTTAATTAATCAGAAAAAATCAAGTGATTATAAATAATTGTTTAAAACCAGTTTCCCCTTGGGTAATGTGAAAATTAAAATCAGGGAGTTTAGCTACCAGCCATTAAATCCATAAACAACTCTATGCTTGCTAAGCTGGCCATTGAAGGATATACTGAATAGTTCCAAGAAAAAGAGGTTTTAAAACTAAAAATGCCAGTCCAAGAAATCATTTTGAGGTATTAAATCTCTGTATCTAAAATCTTTCAATTCACAGTCAAATGGAAAGGAAAGCATTACTTCTCCTACAAGTGTGTAGGCAAGCCAAAAAGAAAATAAATATTTTCAGATTTTTTCTTGTAACAATTTTACCACCTATGCTTTGGTATCCAAGCAGCAGAGAGATACTAGTTATGGTGGTTACTCATGGCAGGGCTGTTTTTAGAGCAACATTTCTGTCTTCACAGAATTTTGATGAATTATGCTACAAGAAAGTGCTTAAATGTGAATTAAAGTTTGAATCAGTGGTTGAATTGGTTTTGTTCCAAATCAATTTTAAACATGATTTTACAATTCACAACATAGTGATAAAAAACATTGTTCTTGGCATCTGCCAGAATGATTGTCCATTTTCCTGAGGGTTAGACTGATCCTCTTCTCAACATAAAAATGTTTTCCTTTTTGTGAATGAAGAATCTAGGGAGTATATTTTCCTTTGCACCATACTTCTCCCTAATTCCTTCTCACTTTGCTGCACTATGTCTTTTGTGGAAAGGACAAAGGACAGTAGTTAGTTCCTGTCATGGGTTTGTACTGTATAAATTCTCTTTCTGTGGGACTTTAAACTTGTCAAGACCTTGGAAAGATGGCCATCCTCCCTTTCTTCAGATTCCTTATGGACACACACCCACGCAAAAGAGCCACCAGAAGTGAACATTGTTACTTTCCTTTTTCTGCTTTCACTCTTATATTAGACATCCAAGGGGAACGACAGGCTTGTGCTGATCTATCCTCCACATGTTCAGGCTGGTCCTTAGAAAGCAGTGGTTGTTCAGCAGCTGGTATTTCATCAATACAACTGCTGCCTTTTTGATATTCTGAAATAACCTCTAATTTTTACACAGGTAAGAGAATCTGCTGCACATCTAGAGACTAGAGACATTTGGTAGGTGAACTGCTTCTGCTTCTAAAGAAATTACTAGAAAATGCTTCATTGACACAAAACTGGGGATAGTTTCCTTACTTTCCTTCCCTGTGACTCTTGGTAATTATTTATACAAAATTATTAGCTGCTTTTTCATTAGTAAAGCAGTGTGAAACTGAAATCTTCACTTGCTGGAAAGAGTGCATTCAGTTCTTGTTTCTTTGACTTTTTGTCCTTGGTGTTCTGCTTGTGCATGCTGAGGAACTTCTGCGAGAGCCAGATTATAACACATTCTAAACCTCAAACAACACTGACAAATTCTGGTTTGCTTTACGTATGAAACTATGCAAAGCCATGAATTCCCCACAGAATTGCCAATAGCCTCTTAGCACATGACTCAGATGCTTTTTAGAGCAGAGTCAAAGCTGGATGCATTCCCAGGGGCTGAGCAGCCCTCCAGTTCCCCTGTCCTGTTACACTGGGCTTAAAGTTTTGCATGGTGCTAACAGATAACCCTTCTCATAGACAAAGGGGAATTTGCAGCCCTGTAGAGTTTTAAGGTGCTCCATGTAGCATCTATTTTTCAAGTATTGATTGCAGTCAATGATATAAATCGTAATTATAAGCAATGCTGCAGTTGGGTATCTTGATCTTGGGTCTAGTCACAGAAAACAAAGCATTTCTGTTGAGAAACATACAGAATCACACAATGAATTCCAAGTGCAAATATTTACGGTTATTTGCAAGGATTTCTTATCCAAAAGATACTCTTTTGGATCTGTTGCTTTTTTTTTTTTTTTTATCTGTTTCATTGTCTCAGAGAAGTATCTTAGACTGAATGTGAGCCCTGCACTGCTCTGTGCTGAGATATAAATAATTCCTGTCAGGTTCAGAATAAAGTTTTGTAAGCCTTCTGAGCACCTGTATTACATGGAAGATTGACTTCACCTGCTGTCTATCATTATGGTCTCTGGGATATATTTTAGAATGGTGCTAGACCTTGCTTCATGTCTTGAGCTGAAAATGTGTTATTTTGCTGGATGGAAGTGTATTTGTTCACATTTTTTTCAAGCTGATATTTTTAGGCTAAATTTCTAATCTCCCCATAAATACTATATCGCAATATAAATTTTATTATTTCTTTGTAGCAATATTACTGCACATTAATTCTGTCTCCTGTTTTATGTATCATCAGTAAAAACCACTCATGTGAGAATAATTCAAGCTTCCACAGCAAAAATTAAGATATTAATCAAGATGGATAATAAAATCTTGTCCTGTGAAAAGCCACTAGACACTTTTAGTCAAGAAAATGCTATTTATTCTAATTATTAACTTAGGATAAATTAAGCTATAATATAGGTTAATTATATAAATAAATCAGCTTGGACTTCTGAAAAAAGAAAAGCAATTTTTTGATATTTCCTGCACAGACTCTTGCCCTCCATAAAACAACGAGCATCCCTTGTTAGGGAAAAAAAAGGCAAAAATATTTGTAAGACTACCACAATTAGCTATTTATAGTTACTATGGAAACAAAGCAGAATCAAATAAGCTTAAGAGCTTGTGTAATTATATTTTTGTTCATTTGACAGGCTATTGAACCATACACCAGCTTTTAATAGCATTTTCTTTTAAAGATTAATAAAATTTGATGTTATGGATTTCACATTCCTCTGTACCTTATATGATGATAACAAATGGAGACATTAGAAGGCTTAAATCCTACTAACCTATAAACATAAGCAATGTGCAATGTAGGAAGTTTTACTTGTCTGAAAGAGAACTGTAGAACAGAAAATGTTGCTGCTTGTAGCCAGATGTTCTTTGGTGCAAAAAACCACCAAACTTCATGTTTTAACTTTTTATGTTATGGTACAGGTAAAAATATGGTTTTATATATAGGATTGACTAGTGTCAATCCTATATATAAAACCAGTCCTATCAAATCACTAAAGATGAACCAAGAAGCAGATTAAAGGGAAGAGGTACTGAAAGACATTTATGAAACACTAAAAGAATGCAGAGCACTATTTATTATGTATGAAAGCGCTTGCAGAGTTTCACACAGCCTTTAGATGCAACTAATTTAAAATATATGAATTAATTTGGAAACAATCTCAAGTTAAAGGTATTCAAATACCAAAAATGACATTATGATCAGCTTGCTGCAATTCATGTCCAGGCAGGTACAGGACACCTGTCCCTGACATTCAGGACAGGATCAGTGACATTCAGCACAGATTCAGATGTATCCCATGGGTTTACTACTCTGGCTGTTGTTACTGCTTATGGGCATCCAGCAGCACTTTGCTGTCTCACACAGAAGCCATCCAGCAGCCTGCTTTCCTGAGATGCATTCTGTGATCTTCAGTATCTCCTGATTTTATCTTTGCTCCCTTTCTTGGTGTAGGATGGACTTCATCTTCCCACCACTGACAGAACCACAAGGCTGCTGCCACCCCTTCAATGCCCCTTCCACAAAAGCTCACAGGAACAGAACACTCCGAAGGAAAGACCAAGCTGTGGATGAAAACTGATGCCCCCACACACAGAGGCCAGAAGCTGTAGTTGTAATGGTAGCTTTATGGCAAGAAGAAACAAAATCTCTTGGTTACTAGAGTTCGACTTGCTCTCACAACCAGAAAGATTCCGACTACAACCTGTGCTATGTTTCAATTAATCACGAGTTCAAAGATCCATTTCAGACATGCAAAGAGAATTACAATGATGGCAGCATCTAACTTTTCTAATGACAAGGGATTCACACGTAATGAGACTGCAATCAAAGGTTTAAAAATATTTTGACAGCATGTACAGTGCACACATTGCTGTGGTATGGGATAATCAGCTTTTATCGGTACCACTTTGGAGAGCATCCTGTTTCCCTTGCCTCCCTTCATGGTGATAAAAACATCAAAATTCAGACAATTTTTCCTTCACCCAGCTCTTGACTCTAGTTCCTCTACTGGGCTTGTTGTAAGTTCCATATTTAAATCAACTTTTCTGTTAAGAAGGAAATTACTTTATGGATGACATCCTGGTTCAATTTACATCAATAGCAATATTTCTTTCCCTTCATTGGAGCCAGAATTTCATAACACAAGCTCAAATTAATTTAAAAATTATTACTGTAGGAAATGCAACTTCCAAAGGCAGAATTTGTCTTGTTTCCCAATGTTTTTAATAACATAATAATGAACAATTTTTCACACTTTCCAGTAAGGAAAGTGTATCCTTGTCAAAAA
>VYZT01041801.1:0-11251 GCA_013400735.1 Pomatostomus ruficeps | reverse complement strand
ACCCCCAAGAAAGGTTTTCCCCAGCAGCAGAGTCCTCTCATTATTTCAAATCTCAGTTTTAAGGCTTGAAGAAGCAGCATTAGGGTTATTATCCTCTGTAAGATTCAGTCTCCTGTGACAATTTTTTGACACACTCTAACAGGATAACAAGGCATGCAAGGCTGACACAGGAGGATGATAATGCACTTGAGATTGCCTTTTGAGTAATTATGCGATCCCAATTAAATTAGTTTAGAATGTCTTAAAAGGCAGGTTAAAATTCAGTATTCATTGTCCATCTTTCTCTATGAGTTGAAGTCCTGCTCAGTACGCCGCATAATTGCCATGAAAATAATGATTAGAGCCTCATTGCCAGGATTCATTACTGAGCTTCCTTTGCAGTACTCACAGCAAAGGTTGCTCCCCAGTTTTTCTTGCATTTGAATGCATGAGATTCTGGTAGTAAATGTCATTTAGGATATATGTAAAGGTACTGTCACCCCAGAGATAACTTCAATCTTAATTAAGCATTTGCAGTGTTTCTAGAAAAGAAAAGGTTACTTAAGCTTGTTCCTTTAATGACATATGGATCTGGACTCTCTGCAGTCAAATGCACCTCAGATGGTGGATGCACTTTGGGAAGAGGAATCCTTTGGTTAAAAATGAACTGCTTTACCAATTTGGTCTCAGAAGAGTTTTTGCACAAGTATTCCAGAAGTACTTTTTCAAAGAAGCATATTTCATCATGCAGGCATTTTTGATTATTTTTCTGCATGAAGTACATGGATTATTTGTCCTAAAGGATAGCAACTGACAGTGAAGAGACTGTTTCATTTACTTTAAAGAAAAGGATTAACAGATCTCAGCTGCTCTCTCTTTTTATTGAGACAGCAAATCACTTGTGTTTGAATATATGTGTAACTGCAATGTAATTATTTTGATCAGTGAAAAAAACTAACTGAGGCAGGTTAGCAAGAAATGTAGGCCAAAATAGGTCAGTTAATTTGTTTTTGTAATTAACTGTAGCCTCCTACGGTTCTCTCTTCTTGTTTCTACAACCCCAAAATACCCTTGTAGTTAGCATCAGTTATACAGTTTGTCATTCAGAAGCAATCAGTCCAGCTACCAGCAGTGCATTTTCAGCTCAGATATCAGAGGAGGAGATGGCACCCAGCTATTCAATAGCAGATTAGATGTAACTCCCTCTAGACAAGCAGTGTCAAATTGGTCAAGGCCCACAATTATTACTTGACTTAAATGATATCTTCTGTGGTTTGAATTAAAAATATCAAAGCTTCATCAGCCTGCCTGTACACACGGGGGTGAGCAATTTTACCTCTTAGAAAACCCTCAAACCGTACCCAAGCTAATGAGAGGGAAATGTGAAAAGATCAATGACAAAAAAAGGGCATGAGTATTCAGTAAAGTTTGAGTACTTATTTGAATTTGCCTTAAATAACAAATACATGAGATTTGATATTGAATCCTTCTCAAATACAAATTTCTGCAAAATTTGGTGATGGAAGGAAGCCACTGATAAACTATACTTGCCTTATGGCCTGAGATGACCAATGCCTTCCTCTGGAAAGCAGGGTGCTAACCTATTTTTTGAATAACACAGTAAACCTGACTATTTAAAAATGCTAACTTCTCATAAAATTGATTCCAGCAGTTTCTATTGTGCATATATGCAAATAGATAATCATACATTACAAGCATGATATGGCAATGTGCAATACTGTTCAAGCAATTGCTATCTACAGTGGTTCATACTTCTTAAAAAGATTTCATAATCCCAAATATCCCATTAGACCAAACAAAATAATCACAAGAGTGTATGACCAAAAGCTTTTCAGAGTATAAGTATTTTGGCAGCACAAGTGGAAACTTACTCAGACTCAGAGACGGTGAGGGGAAAAGGGCTCCAGAGGCTCAATGACTTGCTATAATCCTTGATAATGAATTGCCACCACTAATTTAATAACTCACTTGTGAGTTGAAATCCAGAGGTGAAGCCAAGAGCATTTTAACATCTTCAAAGATGTTAAGAGTTGGAAAGTCAAGTTTGGTCAGCTCTTTTCCTTAAATAAATTTTCAATTCTATTAAAAATAAATAAAATCCATCTTTTTAGGAGCACATCCAGCGTGTGCAGCTGGAATTTTGTGAAGGAAAGAGCATGGTGCAACATTTGAGTTGATATAAGATTGGCCTTTCCCCAAGAGAAAATTATAGATTTTTCTACCAATCACAAAGTAACACAGAGTTTGCCAGACTTAAAGTGCTTAGCAATATTCTTGGCAAAGGCTGATATATAATCATCTGTCAATTACACTGCTGCTGTGTGTTGGCAAAAGAATTAATTTTGACTACATTAAAATTTGATCTCCTTAATCCAGGCCTTGATATCTTTCTTCTAGAGGAATGCATTTTTCTATGCAGCATCAGATAGAGATTTCAGGCTTTTCAGATTGTTCCCACCATGAGCTACCTGGAGTAAAAATAAAAAGTGAGGGGAATATTTTGTAATGCAAGCTGAAAAAAAGACAGCTACCAGAAGCATAATTTAAATTTTCTTTCAACAGAAAAATGGATCAGTTTTAGTCCTAGCCTGGGTCAAAGGTTGAAATCCAAGATCATCCAAAGCTTAAGGGAAAAAAGATGTATAACTTCACAGGCAACAGAAAGTTGTCTATTGCAACAAAAAACCACATTTGTGATAGAAACAGAGCCTTGGTCCTTCTAGAATTAAAAAATGTTTCCATAATATAATTTATGTCTCCTGGAAGCTGTGGAAAGCTTTGTGTTTTTCTGATTTTCTGTCCACATATGTGAGCATCACTCTGTACTCATCTCTAATAAACTAAGCTTGTTTCTACTTTATACTTGAGCTTCCTGTAATCAAACAGTTTGTGATACAGTCATGATGGTTTTTAAACTTCTGGTCCAACATTCTGCATTAAAAAATATTAATGTGTCCTCAATATAATGTCATTAAGGAATTCAGGGCTCTCCCAAGCCTCCCTTTTTTCAAAATTTAGATTTTCCTCTTACAGACTAACATACCAGTCCTTGGAGTTTTAAATTTGCTTTCTTTAGGCTTCTTGTCTCTGTCGTGATGTTCTTTCTCCTTTTTTTCCCTTGAAAATCATGGGGTCTCATGAGTCAGAATCAACGAATTCATTTCAGTGATCAGAGTCAAACTGAAAAGGTCCTTTTGTCCCTCCCTTTTGCAATTAAAAAACCAACTTCAAGCAGTGTCAGACACTTTGTGCTTTGCTGCATTCTTCATCTGGCAGCTGCCTGAGTACATCAAGTTCCCTCTTACTACAAATCCTGTAGTTCTTTAATCACTAGGAAATATCATCTTCATCTGTAAGATTCCTCCCTTTATGTGATTCTCCATTTTCCCATAAACACACATCTTTCTTCTATTGTACTAAGAAAATGAGAATTCAGTGTTTCCTCTGGTGGGTTTTTTTGACACAGGCACACACAAAATACCCAGTAACTAACTAGAATATAAAAAGATTTTAAGTAAACTTTAAATGGAAATCTCAAGTCTTTGTCTTAGAAATGGAAAGGAAAAAAAGTTGGGGAAAGAATTGCTCACTCAGTACACTGAAATAGTTTGCTTCACAGTCTATTTAATTTTAATCTCACAAACTAGTAGTAGTCTTACATAAATACTACTTTAAATCCTAGAATTTTATTTTCTTGAACACTATATAGTACAGAGTTCCACAGACTATTTACATGTTATATAAAGTAGGACCTCTCATTTTGAATCTGTTGAATTTTCATTTTAAATGGCTTCTTCTCCTTACAGTATTGAAAAGAGCTATAGATTTTAATCTATATGATTCACATGTATCACATGAGGTAAAGTTTTGCTTTTCTTCCCACAGTAAATAGGATTCATCTATACAGTCATTTAAAATAAAAGCTTCTGCTGTTCCTGCCTTCAAACATAGTTTTGCAGTACTTTCCTGAATTTTTTGAATTTGATGTATTTGTGATATTAGGTAAAACAGATTTGTATGTCTAAAACCCATTGCAGATCACTGAGACCAGGTGTTATTAAAACTGCTGCCTCAGCTGTTCCTGTCCTTGCAAGGTGAATATAATCTAGCATCTTTTGCCATAGACTATAAACTTAATTGCACCAATAGCATGCTAATTTAAACTGTCTTCTTACTATTAGCCTACCTCTTTCGATAGGAAAGAAAATTTAAGATATTCAGAAAAACTGGGAAGAAGGATCTCTCCCTTCCTTTTCCCTAAGCTTGCTTTTTCTCCTTCTAGAAGACAGGGGCTCTTTGAGCTTTCAGCTGCCTCACAGGTCCTGCTGTGCTGTGCCATACAGGACTGTTTGTCACTGCGGACGATCCACAGGACACCCATGTGTATCCAAACACTCACACGTAAGTGCCGTTTCCATGGTGCATCACGATGTCTATAGTTGTACTCCATGAACTCAAATGGCCTTTTCCAGCCTAAATGATTCCATCTCTGCACAAAGGATGCACCAGAGAGGCTGGTACTGCCTTGAGGAAGCGGCTGAGGGAGCTGGGGCTGTCTAGCCTGGGGAAAAGGAGGCTGAAGGAAGAACTTATTGCTCTCTACAATTACCTGAAAGGAACTGCAGACAGGTGGTGGCATCGGGCTCTTCACCAAGGGACCAACCCATAGGATGAAGGGAAATGGCCTCAAGTCACACCAGGGGATGTTTAGACTGGATATTGGGAAAAATTTCTTCACTGAAGTGGTGGTCCAGCATAGCAAAAGGCTGCCCAGGAAGTGCTGGATTCAACATGCCAGGAAGTGTTCAAAAAAGTACGTAGATGTGGCACCTGGAATATGGTTTAGTGGTGAACTTGGCAATGCTGGGTTAATGTTTGGACTTGATGATCTTAGAGGTCTTTTCCAACCTAAATGATACTGTGATTCAATGATTTTTATTGCACCTTTTTTTCCTTCTTCTAGGTGGGCTATTAGCTTTTGGTGAACCTCGCCTAATTTCAGGAAGTTATCTGATTTTTACTCTTCACAACTTACTGTACTTTATACGAGTTGTGTGTAGCTGCATTAGCTCTTCTTTTTTTTTTTCCCCTAAAAAAATTAAACTTGAGAATTCAAGTCCCTGATGCAAGTTAATGAAGTTTGGAAGAACATATGAGGGAAATAATATATATTTGCTGTCTTCTAGGCTTTTCTTACAGTCTCTCTTGAAATGAGAGTAAAGACCTAAAGATCTTTGGTTTGGTGTGGTTCACTGCTGGCATTCTTTTATTTATCTTCTTGAAGTTTTCTTCAAATGTGCTTGTTAGCTATGGCCAAGAATAAGTTAACTGTATAATAAAGGACAAGAAAGACACAGAGTTTGACTACAATAAAAGGAAAAGAAAAAGCAGATAGTGCAATCCATCCCTTCACACACCTCAGCACAGACACACACAAACTGCGCTAAAAAACTTGGTTTCCCCTTACAAGTGAACTCCCCATGAACTCTCCAGGGTGGCTTCCTGGGTGAACGTCTGCATATATTCTCCCTATGCACTTTGTTAAAATATAATAAAAAACCCCATTATGTGAATTTAAGTAACTCACAAAAGCTGTTTATTGTTTACTATTCTGTCATCACAAATTTTATGCTTCAATTAATTTTCTGCCATATTTTCTCATGTTATATGAGAAAACTATTTGTATGAAGTCATCTTTTTAAAATTAATTTCATTTTCCTTTCTGAAAAAGACCATCTGCATGAACATGCTGAGAAAGGAAAGGAAAACATCACATCTTTAATTTTATAAATCAGAATTATTCGTATGATTAAGCTTTGTAGAGTTTAAATAACAAGCTGACTTGACATGCCTCTAACTTGCATAACCATTATCTCAGGAAAGTAACTTAGATACAGACTGTCTGACTGCACGTGGAATTAAGCATAGAAAGCCTTGCCAGAGCTGGGTAGAGGGGGTAGAAGAGGGCCTTCCATTCTTTCTCATTGCACAGGGCTTTATTTTTCCAAGGTGGGTGGTTGCCAGGAAACAGTAAATACAACTGAAGAAATGGATTAATTTGACGTGAATCCCTTAAGCAAGGCCAGGGAACAGAACACCATGCAATGACTAAGCTGAGGATCGGTTTGAGAAATCCACATTTGTTCAGGTGATTGCTGAGAAAGCTACACACAATATTTTTATTTTTGCATCCTTTCCTGTCCTGTTTCCATCACCTGCAAGAAAGGAGGATGAGTATAATACTGGCAGCACCACAAGCTCTGAAGGCAGCTTTTTTGGGGTGATGCCTGCCACCCAAGAAACACGTCTGTTCTCACATGCTGGCAGGGACCCTGGGGGACAGAACCTGCTTGACTGTGCCAGTCAGGTACCAGGGTGCTCCCCACAGCCCCAGCTCCACTACCCCCTCTCTGACTCTTTTCCTTCCCATCCTGTTCTCCCCTTCTCCCTTTTCCTTCTTCCCCCACTTACAGCCATGGAATTAATGTCAATTTTCTTCTAGCTCTGCTTACACAACATTCTGTGAAATATTCATTTCCCATGCATGTATTTCATCCAGACTGAAATTTGCTGGATGCAAAGCACATATCCTTCTTAGTATTTGTGTTTTTTTCCTTTTGCTTTGTTTTTGTCTGGTACAATCAGGCGCTATTCGTTTGTTTCCATGCATCATCATTGCAATAAATATAAATAATAACAGTATGTGCAAATTATCCATGAATAACTGTTTCTGGGGTAAGATTATCAGTTCTCTGGGATACACCCCTCCCATAAGAAGTCTGTAATCTTATATGAAATCATTGAAATGATTCAGAAATGTTAAAGCAGAAAGATTTCAACAAGGGGAGCTGAAATCTACAGTTCCCTAATAACTGCTCTGACATTTTTATGTAAAGATATTTTTCAAAATACATTTTAATTGATAAATTTTGTTATAAAACTTGAGGCTATCCTACCCCAGTAATTATATGTATTATTAATTTGGAAGTGTGCTGGAGAAAAGAATTAGTGTAATTACTTTCACTGTAAAAACGGGTGTCTGTGGACATATAATTTAAGACACCATTCAAAAATGTTGTGCTTTCTTTTTTATCTATTCATTTCTGAAGATGATAATTGGTGAGAAATTCTCGTGTCATGGCTCATATTTCTGATTTATGTTTGTTGTAAAGTTACAGACACGTAATATTATAGGCAAGACATTCTGAACTGGGTAAAAATATATGTCTACCTAAGCAGCTGAAGTTATAAAAACTCTGTTGTTCCCAGAGTTCTCATATTTCATTCAAAGATTCTCAAATGTTTAGACAGAAGCTTTGATCTAAGTAGGGATAATATCACTTACCTATTCAAAAAATACCTGTAATTTATACAGATTTGGGGACAGGAGATATTCTTGACCTTGAACTATTTAATCTCAGAAATACCAGGTTTAAGGATGAGTAAAAGAGAAAATTCTTCTCTAGTTAAAGAGAAAGGCCTTATTTAACCTATAAGAAACCAAGTTTTTCAGAGAAATTGGGAATTCAAAAGTGAAAATATATGTTGTACTGTGTAAACATCTACATCAGTTCTGACATTAATGCATGCCCTGTTTTACTGCACACATTTTGCAGGGTAAGGAAGTTGAAAGCACAAGATCTAGTCAGTACGCTTGTACAGCCCAGGCTCCTGAGAAAAGTGCGGGAAAAGCCTAACTTCTCATGTAGTCTGGATAAGGACTGGCTGGATGCCTCTGGCAGCTTATGGAGCTGGAAAAGACACCATTTCCTGGAAGTGGTACCTGCCTCGCTGCCGCAGGAGTTTGTGCTATGGAAATCTGGCAGATGCTTACCCTGAGTAAAGTGGACATCGGCCAAAATAAAGAGATGTCAGAGAGGTACAATTACCCCAAGTGACTTTCCCTGTGTCAGGGCACATAATGTCAGGGGCCCAGTGGCCAGAAATCAAAATTTCTTGAACTACAACCCTGTATTACTTCTCTCAGATCTCATTACCTTAAATGTTTACAATCTTTACAGTAGGATGTGCCTTAGGGAAATACTCTCAAGGTAGGTCACACTTCAAGCCTACCAGTTCTGACAGGATCCTTTCAGAGCATTTCTTTTTCAAAGGATCAGTGTGAGCAAATGCCACTTCTTATCGTGTAAGAACACTTGCTGATCTTCCTACTGCCAACTTCTTCACTGCATTGCTTATTGAAAATGTGGTGACAAGCTGGAGCTGTCAGGAAATCATGTCCTCCACAAATATCTGACTCTAGCAAAATACTACCTCATACCAAATCCATACTATATTTGTATCATATAAATGTATATGTTCCAATAAATAATTAATAATTAATAAACTATTATTTAGACAACACAGACAGCCATGGAATACTTGCTATTTTCATGATGTATATACACAGTTGCAGAAAATAAATCTTTATAGCATTTTGCTGTTGTTATTTCTGTTGAGTGTGCTGCTTTTGTTTTCTTGTTGTTATAAAATATTACTTTGAATTAAATAAAACTACACAGCAAATTGCCTATTTTGTGTACGCACATGTGTGCATATACACAAATTTCAGAAATGTTGAAGAAAAGAACCTAAAAATAATGCTTGAGCTGTTTCAGTTCCTTTGATGTTCTGTTTATCATTGTGCTTATCATGCTTTTCAGAATACCACCCATATTTTAATTCTGGTTTTATTATATTTTTAATATTTAAACATGAATCTTTAAGCTTTCAAAACCAGGTCAGTTATTATGGCTGTTTCCTTAATAGGAAAAATGAGACAAAGGAAGATGAACTAAACTACTGATGGTCATACAATGTCAATCATATTTGTCATGACATAAGTTCACTTTCCATTTCCTACACATGGCCAAGTGTTGCTCTTCTCTGTAGCTCTGACTTCATGTAGTTCAGCATTTTTCTAGACTGTTCAGTAAAATAGTTTCTCAAAAAATATTTAGGACAATAATCACACAGAAAATTATTGTCTAAGCAAATTCCATGGTCGTTGTACTGATGACTCTAATGTGTTGGTGGATTACATTTTTTACCTAATTATAACATCCTAATTACTTCTAAAAACAATATTTCATATCGACTTAGAACAGAAAAGGTGTTTATTTCCGGGGAAGATAATTCATACACATTTTCATGTGTTTACTTGTTTAGGCAAGAGGCTCTATGAAGGCTGTAGGCATCAGGCATCTAGAACAACATTCATTCCCTGCTTCCTGATATTGCTCTTTTCCTAGTGTGGTATGAGAACAAGGCTGTGCATTCTTTCACTCATTTCCCTATCCCTGAAATATGGGAAACACAATGTCACAGCTGTGCAAAATAATTCATCAGTCTGCCTGGGATGGAAAAGCCTGTATAGATATGACTTCAATAATCTGGAAATGTGGGTATGCAGAAATGAAGCAGATGTAGGAAGGTGGAAATGCGTTGGGGGGATATGACAGGAGGGAAGCTGAAGGAACAGGATTCTTGTTAATTCTGGCTCTTTATTCTACCTGTTAAGCCCAAACCTACAGATGCTAATAGCGTTCTTGGTCTGCCCATAACCAAGACATCTATTATTTGTTGCCCTGCCAGATCCATTTAGATCCCAGACAATCTGTCCTGTAGTTATTCCTATTTGTAACTAAAATCACAGCTATATCTATACAAACAACCAGATGCTATAGAATACTTGATGATGGTAGCTTTATTCACTAGTGGCGTTTTCTCAGGCTTAATTTATAAAATAAAAATAACATTTGAAATTGTGTTATTAAAAATATTTCAAAAAACACTGACAAAAAGATACTTCTATTTGAGAAGAATCTAAACATAGCCACATACCAACTTAATAAAGGAATCCTTTTTTTTTTTTTCCAACTTGCTTTTACAAATTTCTGAATATCTTTGTAATTTGGAAAATATATGTCAAATCAAGAGTCTCTCCAGGCCAGGACTGACATGAGCGATGCAGCTCAGTGTGCCTAATTACGTAACATAAAGAAGAAGAGGAGACTCAGTGTGTGTACACTTCATGTTCATGCACCTTTTCTATGGTTAAACTATGACACTTGCTCTTACTTCAAAGATTTTTTTTAATAGAAAAGCCAGTTAGTGTCATCCTCCACTGAAATTTGGCACAAACATCAAATGTTTCTGACAGCACATGCTGACCTTGGATGACACTTTTACTTTTTCTAATCTAGTATTTAGCAAATAGCTGTAGCATGGTTCCAAAGCAATTTAAACTACAGTCTAATTTTAATTAACCAGGGGAAAAAACCCCAACAAAACCAACAACCGAATAAAATCTACTTTTAACAATTCTTTTCAATGAAATCATCAGTTTCTGTCTCAGTTATTTGGAACTTAATTCAATTATTTTAAATACTTAGGGGAAATTAAGAAGATTTTTTTTCCAGAACATTGCAGAATAAATTAAAACATCTCTAGGCTAAATATAAATACACAGATAAATATATTTGCTTATATTTTAAAACATCTGCAAAAGCAGCAGTAAATGTGTATTTTTAGCTCTTCAGAAATATATTTAGTAAGGAAACTGGAGCCCTTTTACAACCAACTTTCTCCTTTATTATAGGCTTAAACTGCTTAAGATGCTGTAGTGTAGTGTGCAGTGAAAGCAGAGAAAGTATAAGACTAGTAGAAAAAACATATTTATTTCTCTTCTGAGCTCTGCTGAGAATTGATCCTGGACATTGCAGGCTGCATTATGCAGTGCCACACTACCAGCTCCATGTGATGTAGGTCCAGCTCACGGTCTCACTGGCACAAATGTTTGTGTCTTGCTCATTGATCCTGGTATTGGAGAAACTCAAAAAACATTCTGATACAAAACTGTCAAATCCTACTGGTTTCATTGGTATCAACATGGTGTAAAATAAGGAATACACTGGCAATTGGCCATTCTATTTGTTTGATAACAGTTGCATTTAAAAGTTTGGCTTGTGCAGTGGGTTGATGCCAGCCAGCAGCTAATCACTCACATAACTGCTCACTCATTCCTTCCCTATGGTGGATGGGTGAGAGAATGGGAAGGCAAAAAGAAAAATGTTTTGAGTTGAGGCAGACAGTTCAACATTAAAGAGAAAAACCTAAAAGCAGTGCAAACTGCAAAAGTAGAAAGCAGTCACTAACAATCCCTGGAACTGAATGTTCAGTAAGAAAGGGAGTGAGCAACTGCAAGAGACTCAGAGATCACCACTGCATTAAACACTGTCAAGGCCACAGA
>VYZT01041798.1:0-36020 GCA_013400735.1 Pomatostomus ruficeps | reverse complement strand
GTCTTTTATAGGTTTAGTTTATTTCTCATATCCTCCTTCTATCTCAGGTAGTAATAAATTTTCACTTTACAACTTTAAGCTGAACCTGGTTTATCCTTAGAGCGTTTTCTCGCAGTTCCTTATCTTGACTCATAAACCTCTAAGTTAATTCCCTCAGTTTTTTTCTCCCCTCTCCTTCCCTCCTTTGACCAGCTTTGGCAAGGGAGGGAACGATTGAACAGCTGCCGTAAGTGCCTGGCCCTTAGCCAAAATCAAAACCACAAGTGTGCTACAAGTTCAGAATCATTCCTGCTTTTACAAAGTGAGAAGTAGTGGCATATGAACATATGTTTAGCAATGTAATGATCTTAGAATCACAGAATGGTTTGGATTGAAAGGGACATTCCATGATCATCTAATCCAACCCCTGCCTTGGGCAGAGACACCTTGCACTACACCAGGTTGCTCAGCTCCACCCAGTCTGGTCTTGAACACTTGCAGGTATAGGTCATCCACAGTGTTTCTGGACAAGCTGTTCCAGTGCCTCAACTCCTTTTTTGTAAAATATTTCTTCTTACTGCACAGTCTAAATCAACCTCTTTCAGTTTAAAAGTGTTGCTCCTTGTTATTCACTGCAGGCCCTGGTTAAAAGTCTCTTTCTTATAAGCCCCTTTTATATATTGAAAGACCACAATAGGGTCTTCCTGGAGCCCTCTGTTTTCCAGGCTGAACCCCAATTCTTTCAGGCTTGATGTACAGTTTTATTCCTGTCTGTTCACTGAAGTGGTCTTTTCCAGATTTATTTCTCCTCACGGATAGTTCAAAAACAGCAGTAAGGGTTTTGTTGTGCTCTAAAGCTGATGTGTCTGCTAAAATATTATTTCAAGCAGCAGTAGAAATACTTCTGCACTTCTGCTGTTTAAGAAAATCAGATTTTTGGTTTTTCTGTGCAGAACACTTCTAGTACAAGTACATCAGTGTTTGGTTAGTCTCAATATCTTGTTTTAAATGCTAGGTGCAAGCAGTGTTCAACTCCAAAGCCTATGAAGAGTCTGAGTTCCATTGCAGCAGAACAGCGACCATCATGGGAACCAACTGAAATAGCACAAGGTCAGCTGACATGATACTGTCCTGAAATACTTTTGTGCCTTGATTCTGAAGTGGTGATATGGAATAGTTTGATTTGCAGCTTAAAGTTGCAGTTTTGTACAGCAAGCATATAATTATGGTCATATTGAATATGATGCTCATTCACCTTTTAGCAGTTGAAATAACATATTTACTTTTGGAACTGTTGCAGTATGAATTCAAGAGTTTATCTATTGACTAGTTTCTTCTACCATAGGTGTCAGTAGTAACAGTTTTCATAGTACAGATGTCATGAATTTTTGGTTGTAGGTGCTACTTTTAAACTGTGTACATACTTGGAGTCCTAGAAGTTAGCCTTGCTTTTCCTTTTAAAGATGCTGTTTTTCTGACCTGAACTAGAGTCTTATTCAATGGCTCATACAAGTTAGACTTTTATCCTCTATAAACCATATGTTAAGCATGTTCCAGAAAGTCTGCAAGAAATAATATTCAAATGAAAGGAATTATGCCACCACAATTACATGTATTCCATGCTTCATGCATTCCGTGTGTTACTATATGCAGTCAACATGTTAAAATGCTGGAAATGAAGTTTAAAACTTTACAATGCATTAAGGGAAAAGAATATTTGCATGTTTATAGATTTCTGTTCTAACATATTATGTTTGAATATCTAGCAGTATATAAGTTTGGTAAACACATTCTAAAAGAAGAAAACTATTTGAGCAATACCATGATTTTCTTAAATAAACTGTCATAATTGTATACTATTAAATGATTGTAAATTAATAACTGGTAGTGATTGACATTTAATTCTCAAAATGAAAACAATATTAATTAATGCTTCCTGACAGTTACACTATTTTATGTATATTATTCTTCTATCATCTGTATTTTCAGACTAAATTATAAACCTGCAAGAATATCAGATCAGTTGAACATAAAATGACAGTTTAAGCAGGTATACCCAGAAGAGACTGATGCAGAGTTTAGTAACTTTGTCTGTTTCAGTTATTTTATGTTTGCAGCATAACAGTTACTGCTGCCAGGGAGGGAGTGACTGTAGTCATTTACTTACACTGGAATACTTTGAAAACTGCCAGCAAAGTTTGTGGGTTTTTTCTGAACAAGCCTGGTAGCTTTTACTACACCATATGAAATAAACTGTTTTCCTCAGAAGATAGTTTTCAGGTGGAATTCTTATTACCACTGAATTAAGAGCACCTCTCCTTTAATCATCCATGGATAAAAACACAGGAGTAGGAGGATCCTACTAAGGTAGGATCTAAGATGTAAGCAAATATTAGCTTTTTGTTTACTAGCATGGGAATAAGTACTTAAAAATCTTTGTGTTTTTATAGGCTCATCTATTAAAGTGCTTCTAGGAAAATTGCAATGTGGTCTTAAAAGATAAATGACATTTTGGTGTTCAGAGCCTCTATGTTTTGGTCTGTTAATTTATGCTTTTAATGACCATATTCGAAGTCAGTTACTATTAAAGGAGAGATATTGTCAGCTTGAGTTGTTATAGTTTGCCTTGCATATTCTCTCAGAAAAACATCCGTTTTTCTTTTCTTCAGCTTTAGGTATTGAACTGCTCCAGTATGTTTTTATTATGAAGTTTACACTGGTTGATGAAACAGGAGCACTAAATGCATACCTTTTCGATTATGTAAGTAAAGCTAGGTAAAGGCAGACTACAGATGACATGAGTTTGGATTTTATTTGTTTTTAAAATAGCGAGTATATGTACACAAATATTCTTTCTATGTTACCTGCAGTGTTTTGTGGGAATAATTGCAATGCTGTAAGGTTGTTAATACTGTACAGAGTATAGAATACTAAAGCATAAAGGCAAAACTGAAGCTTGAAGATAGATTATTTGGTATTTCCATAAACTTTTATACATTTCTATGGCTGAATTTTTCTTTTATTAGCAATGTTAAATTATGCAGCCTGAATGCTGTGTGAATTATAGGAGTGTTTCAGGATTTATGCAGCTTCTGCATTAGTTTAAAATCTCATTACCTCTCTTTTTTTACTCTCAGTAGAATCTATCCATTCAGTAATGCTTGATTTTTTTGTTTCACATGATCATGAGGTAAGAAGGTCTTCTTTCCCTAGGCAGCTGTCTGTACAGGTATTTATCTTGGTTTTCAAAAGCGGTTTATTCAACTACTTTACTAACTGTAGAATTAACCTATCTTCAGTTTTCTCTGAAGCAACTTAAGACCATTCCTGCTACCTGAGACACTGAAGAATTGGTGGTTTTCCTCTCACTGCAATGTGGGTGTGACAAAATGGATGGAAAAAGAATTTAGTAGGATTTTTTTCTGCACAGCAGTGCTGTTTAATGTGTATATATCTGCATATTTTCCACCATTACATTAAATCAGTTTGAATGGGACTTCAAAGAGAATACTCTTCCTTGTTTAATTTTAAGACTGTAAGTAAAAATAATATCAGAAAAAATATGTTTTTTCTTAAAATACATGGCGCTTTAACAACAAAGGAGATCAAAGACTACACTCCCCATCTCAGCCAGAATTTCCTTCTATTGTCCTTTTTCCTTTTTATATCAAGAAACTAAACTGCAAAAGGAAGGTGGGGGAAAATATTTAAACCATCTCTTGATACAGAATTCCAAAAATTTTTACTTCAGAGTGGCTCACTTTCTTATCAGATACTGCTCAGTACTACCGTTTAGCTGCAGGAAAAGACCCACAATTTCTTCTGAAGTGCCAGCTGCTCACATTCCTGCTGGTGGTACTTCAAAGGCGAGCCAAGAGTCTCCCAGCCTAAACTCCAGTCTTTCAGCACCACCTGAGAAGGAGCTGGGCTGCTTTGAAGTGCAGCTTTGCACCAGTTTCCAGTGGCACTTCCATTGGAACACAGTTCTTTTCTTTCCTCCCCTCCTTATAGAAAAAGCCAGTGAAGGAAAAAAATGAAAAGTTTTATAGTCAGAAGAAAAATTGGATGAGAGAGAGAGAGTTATCTGTCTCAATTTTGCTGCTGGATAATCTGCTAACTCCTGATCATTGCCATTAATCATGTCACACAAAAATTACACAGAGGCAGATTATTCAGTATTTGTGTCTTTTAACAAAAGTGAGAAATTACTACCAAAAATCTTAGCTCACTCTGAGAAGTTATAAGATGATGAGCCTTTAGAGATACAAAATCAGGTAACAAACTTGAAAAAACTTGGAGTTTTTTCAATCATGCTTACTCTATGTGGTTTAATATACACAGAAAATGTTTATTTAACATTTTAAAGTTCCATTTATTTCTGTCTCCATTCGGAAGTGTACCACAGAGTAAAATCCTTTCTCCATGGTTTCTAAAACTGTCAAAAAAAGAAACTCACACTAAGGGAGTTCCACAGATATAAAGCCAGGTTGCAGTGCCCCTTGTTTTCAAGTGATTTTTGTTCCTCTCAAGATGTGAGAGACTGTTGAGGGGGACTGACCATCCTCTCTGGCCATAACATTGTCTGATATTGTCTGGTTATGGAGATCCATGAGGAATGAATCTGCCAGTTATGTATAGAGGCCTACATGTGTGCTTTCTGGGTGCCTGTAGTCCCTAAATATTCAGGGGTACTGAAAAACTGACTGTTACTTTTTTCAGTTTGGGTTTTTTTCTGTATGTTTGGGTTTTTTCTGTATCTGAACAGTTTTTTTAAATAATATTATTCTTCTATTGTGTTACCTGATTTTAAGTTCCTGAAAGAACTTGTAGTCAAGGTTCTGGCTAATGATTTCTTACACCTCTTTCAACACCTCATATTCTTCTGTTCTCTTTCAGGAGAAGTTTTTCCAAATTCCTGCCTCTGAAATCTTATCTAACAGTTTTCTTCAGCAAAAGATGCAGGTGACCATGAATACGCTCAGTCCTCCAGGAAAAAAATTAGGTCAGCTTGCTGTTATTTTAAAAGGGGGATGGGAAGGAAAGGGG
Organism: Pomatostomus ruficeps; assembly: GCA_013400735.1. NCBI lineage: Eukaryota > Metazoa > Chordata > Aves > Passeriformes > Timaliidae > Pomatostomus > Pomatostomus ruficeps. The sequence continues at coordinate 30,995 of VYZT01041798.1, read as the reverse complement.
TCTTTCAATCTGCTAATGCATGTGCAAAGTCTTAGAATTCAACTTATGCATAGGCAAACCTCAAAACAGAGAAATGCTGCAGTCTGAAAGCAAAGTTTTCCAATTAATTTGTTCTGAAATACATCTTTCATATTAGCTCTCCCTTTGAGAAAGAAAACAAATGGTTTCATAAATTGACATATATCATGCAGTGGTGTGTGAATACAGTCATGCCTGTGCAGGCACTAACATGCCATCTGTATTCGTGTGGAAGTTCACCACAACACCCTCATATTGAAGGTCACAGCATGTTAGGCAAAACTGAAAGGAAGTCCAGTGTATGGTACATGCTTTGGGTGATACCCTGCTTTGGGTTGCACATGCTGATTTAGAGCATCCCTTGCCATGGGAAATAGCCATGGAAATTCAGCAAATGCTTAATCCAAATCTATTTACAGAGATTTGTGTGTAGCGTATGTGGTGTGGCAAAATGTTGCTCTGCCTAAATTGTACATATCCAAGGTAGTGGACGTGTGACGCAGCTCCGATCTCCAGAGCATACTCCAGGTACATGGCTGTCAGTGACCACTGCAATCACCCTGGAGTCTTTGCCATACTTAGAAAAAGTTGCCCTACAGTAAAGATTGTAAAGGATTTTGCCTTTGAGACCAGTGAAGTTGTCTCATTGAGACACATGGAGATGAATTTTTATTATTGGAAATTCCTTACTTATATGTATTTTATACTGTGGCACAACTGCTGGGTCCAAGTGTTTTGTGGAGTGCTGGTGCAGGGAGGACAAGTTGTGAAAGACTGTCACTGAACACCATTTCAGATGTTGTAGGAAACTTAATAGACACCAATTGGAATTTCAAAGTTAGCAATTAATTTTTCTTCTTATTAACTATTGTATACATTTAGATATCCTAGTTAAGATCCTGCTCAAGTTATACTTGCCTCCTATAAAAATTAGAAATGAATATTGAACACTAATTTGGGTTTTGTTGATAGGTGACTTGCCATGGCTGGAGTGCTTCATCAGGTCCTATAATATCAGAGATGCAATGAAACATCAAGTTTATTACCAAATTTTTGACACTACAGTTGCCGAAGATGTTGTGTAGTCATGTGTTGCTAACTAAAAGTAATCCAGTAAGAATCAATTTTTGGGAGGGGTTGGGATCAGAGACTGTATTGCAAAAAAATAAATCTTTGTTCTTTTCTTGGGAATTCAAGCTGTATGTATGAACTTTTAGATGATCTATGAATGGAAATTATACTTTGATATACTTGCTATTTTCCTAGCATACAACTTCATGATCTTAGGGCAGGTGGAGGTGCTAAGCTTTTCACTGGAAGCTGCTTGGCTTAGGTTGATGGAAGCAATCTACTCTCCATCTATCCTTCCAAAAGGCAGTGATGAGGTTACTCTAAACTCGTGAATTTTACTCAAAAAGATGTAGTCAGGATGATGCTGTGTGTTCATTTTTGTATTAAATAATGTCAACAGAGGTAGAGAGAAGGAGCTCTTCAGTAAACTCAGACTACTTTGTGCAAGCCAAAATTGCTGTTCTCAGACAGTTGGACAGGGAGGTTGGTTTTTGGAGACTTCCTTGATTTTGTACTGATATGTGCATTTAGACAAACTCCTCTTGTTGGTAACGCTCAGGGAACTGCTGCATATACCAGTTACTGAGATTCTGATAGAGTTGTGAACGTGACCATGGAATGATTATCACTAAAATTAAAGTCAAGCCATGAAAGTAAGGTAGTGTGAAACCGTAAAATGAATATTGACATTTGGTAGGTGGTGATGATTCGGGGTGGCCCTGTTGGGTACCAAAGTTGTTGTCATGCATATTAGCTGGGTCTGTGCTTTCAAAGGCTCTCACGTGTCTGACTAAAGTACTGTCAGACTGCACTGCCTTGCTCTGCCTTTTGCATCCTACATAATCAGATTGTGGGGCTAAGTTTAGAGGTACAGAACTGATCTGTTGCTATCATGGATTGAAAATTCTGCTGGACTAGAAAATTACTTGGTGGTATTACTTTGCATTCAGAAGTCTCTAGGACAAATTCAGGACGTTTGTATAAGGATAATTAATGTAGAAATTCCTGTCAAATCAAATGCTTTCCATCAGAGCAAAATTACGTAGTATTTACAGCAGCTGTTTTTAAAGAAGTTCAGAAGCAAGATGGAAATATTTGTAAGTAGATCATTACTTTGATAGTAGATGATATTTTATTTTTTTCATTTTTCAGGGCCGTTTAATAGATTATGCAATTTGTCATTTAAAATTTCATCAAATATCCTCTGGTAATTTTCTTGTACTGTAAAAAATTATACTGGATTTATGTGTCATAAGTGAGGATACTGTTCTTTATAGGAACAGTGTATAGGGACAACCAGGATTAAAAGTGGTGAGTGCCTATTTCCTTTAAAAATTTCTAAAAAATAAAACCATTTTGGAATTGAACCAGCAGTTTATCAAAGAGTCTGCTGACTTAAGAAAGTTCTCTTGAATCTTTGCATAAATGCATCAACTAAAATAGTTACAACAAATGAATATTATAAAACATTAGACAATGTCCATACCCAAATGTTTTCACAAGTTAGAAGTTAAATTGAAGGCAGTCTTTTTTGCTTTTATTGTATATATTGTATGAAAATGTGAATTTTTATTTTTAGGTTTTTCTTAACAACTCTGAAAGGTAGTGATATTGTACATCTTTTTCTAAATAAGATGTTTTGAACTCCGGTGTGAAGTAAATCAATTTTACCACATGCCTTTTCTGAGATCCCTACCTAAAAACTCTATATATGCATCACATGATTTTTTTACTATTGAGAATTGTATTCAAATGTTTCTTAAAGATTTCTCCAAATACTGAGATTGTTCTTATATTTGACTTTTAGTTTCTATTTCATAACCATTAAAACTTTGTCATCAGTAGCCTTCATCCAACATAATGCTCCAAATGAATGTGTGGTTTGTTGGATTGAAAAGTACATGCTTAATTCTCTTTCTAAATATATTGCACAGAAATAAATTAAGACTTATATATTTTTTCATATTAAAGATCACTGTATAGAAAAGAATTACTGGACAGACATTTAAAAATGGGTCTCATTGGTAGCCTTTGTATGAAGCAGTAGAAGTCCCTGAGGTGGGACTTGGACCTTAGTTAGCTATGCTGGTCAGTGCTGAGAGCTGTGAGTGTCTGACTGATGAGTGCAGTCCTGAGATTGTTGTGTCCTGAATGTGCAGCCCCAGCAGGCTCTGGGTTCTGAACGAGGAACATCTCAGGCAGCAGCGACTTCTAGCCATTACTTACAATTTTCTTAATTACAAATAAAAGTCTTATTTACTTTGGTGAGTTCCTTGATTAGGTGTATGATTTCAGTTTCTAAAACATTAATAAAAGTTCAAATGTCTACTCTAACAGTTTTTAAATTACCAAAATAGATATTTAAAGACATTCAAAATTTGAACCAATAGGACATCAGGTTAGTACCGGTACACTAAGAGCCAGTGAGAACTCCAGGCATGTCTTGCTGGTTTCACATCTTCTTTCTTCCTCCACATGTAACTCAGCATGTAGGAAAACTGAATCAAAACATCACCTTCCTACTAGATATGGAAAATATGCATGCAATGTGAAGTGTATCACACACAGCAACATCATCAAGGGGAAAAAATATCTGAATATAAAAGGAGGAGCTGTGAGGTAACGCTGACCACAGAGGGCTGCCCAGAAGCCTTGCAGGGCGACGGACTGCGCTTGGCCAGGTAAACTTGCTGCAGAGACGCAGTTTTTGTCTATCCTTTTTGCCTAGCTGTCAGCTCCGCAGCAGATGAGGCAGAAGCGGTCGATATTAAAAGAGCGAAGACGGGAATAAAGAAGTGGGAACGGACCCTTCCATAGCAGCACCCAAGGTTTTATTGTGGGGAGATGCGGGCTACGAGAAAAGACATTGTGGGGTGGTTACACTGAGTTTTTAAGGGGAATAGAAAGGGGAGGTTACAGAAGGGAGAGTCCAGAATTCTACAAATCACAGGATGATGAGGAGTGACAGGTATCCAATCCAGTAAGTTCTGAACAGGGGAGGAGTTTACTTGAATTAACCAATCAACAATACAGAACGGCAGAACTTTCCAGCACTTGCTGAATATTAAAATAACCTTATGAATATTAAAATAACTCTGAGGGGAAAAGGGTGGAACAGCGACTTTGACTGACAAGCTAAAACGGGAGGATCAGGGGATTCCCCAGCCATGCTTTCTCCATCTCCCTCAGATTCACTATCCTGGGAGGAAAAATCTATCCAAGTTATTTCGTTAGTTTTCATAGAGAAGGCAGGCTGGGTCACTGCCACAGTGAGGGAAAATAATAGAACTATAAAAGAACAATAGAGGAACATGAACCCATTCCCTGCTCCAATTACATGGATAAGTGCAGAAAAAGTGATATAATTGTAATTAAAAAGAAAAAAGGTATTTTCAGGGAAAAAAGAAAATAGCTTTGGAATAGGGTTTTTAGGGGTGCCTGTGTAATTTGGCTCCTTGAAGTCTGTGTTTCAAGGGAATTTAAAGACTTAGAAGTCTCTCCAGATTCAGTTGAATTTAAGCTCTTGGACATGTCATACTCTTGAAATTCCAGCTGGAAAGACAGAATGTAGATAAATAACCTTGCAGAAACAAGGACATTCCTGGTAGGTGATCTGCTGGTCAGTAGTGATTGAACTTTCTCATCAGCTTTTGCACTTATGGGATCCAGAGATTTACAGACAAGGCTTCGAAATGCTTAGCTTAATACTAATCCTTTGGCTACTGAGCAGCAGGAAGTGGGATTGTAAGAAGGACAGTAGAGCCCACAGGATACAAGCTGAGGTTTGCAACAGAAGGAAGAGAGTTTATTGTCTTAACAGGGATGGGTGCTTAGCTTTTCAATACCTCAGTGTTTTAGATCATGAGAAGTTATGCATGTTGGGTCACTTTTTGGGCAAAGCCATTGCATTAAGGTGTGAAACTGGTAGGAACTGGGATACTACCCTATAGGGCAAGGCCAAATATTTAAATGGAGTTGTGAAAAAATTAAGCAAAAATATGTGTTCAAGTCCTTCAGGTGGAATGGAACCACTACAAAAAAATTTTATTCTGTGGAGGAGAGGAAAAAAAAATCCAAGTAAGAATTTACTTCAAATATTATTCGAAGTATACACTGAGTGTTAAGAACTGAAAACAAAAAATCAGCATAAGATGGAGACAGAAGGAAAAAACCATTCCAGAGGATAGTAATAAAAACAAGAAGTGATAGTAGAGCGTCTTTATAAGACAGTTTCCTGCAGCTCCTGTTCACAGCATTTCCTATACATGAAATTCCCAGTAAGAACTATGGGTTGGGAAAACATTCATCTGATGATGGAATACCAGCTCTAAAGTGCTTGAAAAATGTAGAGCAGAATTATACTATAATTAATGAATTCATGTTTGTGGTAACGCTGTGGGTGGACTTCACCCCAGAACAATGTTCCTTGTTTTCTGCTGCAGCTCTAATACATGCCTGCAGAGGTATCTCCATAAAACTGCTGTTTTGGAACCATTTGTCTACATAAGCAGAGCAGACCAAAAGTCCAGGAATAGATCTACATTTAGTAGATACTTGTTTTAATTTGTATTTTTTAGAAGTAAACTAGGAAAAAATACACTGAATGGAAAAATACGTACCAGCGAGGAAAAAAGTGTATTTTTTAAAAAAATGTAAAATGTTCTCTTACACAAAGCTTTAAGCATAAATTTGTTCTGCACTTTCTACTCTGTATGCGCAGCCTGTGGACTGACAGTGCTAAAAAATACACTTTTGTACAAGCTGCACCTTTAGAATTGGGTCCATATTCAGCTGTAATTTCAAAGGCCAGCTATCAGATAGCTTTGAATTACAGAGGTGTTACTTCGCTGAAAGAAATTCTGTGGATTGTAGCAGTTCATAAATGCTGCTTGAATTTTTTGGTTAAAAAAGCCGCAAAACTGAAACTGAAATCTGCTGCTGGAATAGATTTAATTACAGATTTTATTCCTTTTTTTTCCTGTCTACAAATGAACCCTTAAGAAACTCAAAGCCCCTCTGAAGCAATGTTTGAAGTGACAAATATGATCAGTCTCTGACAGGGTGTGTATTAACCAAAGGGGATCTTTACTGTTTTAACAGGGGTGGGTAAGGGGCTTGCACCACCCGGCTGTCTTTAATGCTGTCACTCTGGCATGCATTTGCTAATTCATCTTGAAGGATATGCTTTTCCTAACATATGCTAAAGGTTTGGAATCCCATTAATAAAAATGGAAACATTGGAGTGATTGTGATTGACATAAGCCCAGGAGACAGAGATGTCAAAGGCCATCTAGACATGCTGCCCTTGTGTCTCCCGTCATGCGGAGGTGCCCTGGTACGTGTCGTGTTGTAGTGTCCTGGTTCTGCTCAGGACAGGGGTGATTTTTTGCAGTAGCCAGGAGCGGCCATGGCTGGGATGCAGAGCTTATTCTGTACCACCTGACATCCTTGCCAGGGCTGGGGAAAAAGGACTCTGCTGAGAAGAGGTTCCTTGCAGTGAAGTAAGTGTGGCAGAGGGAGCCCTCTGGTGTTGTCCACTATTGGGGATTTTTTTCCATGTACATAATTTCTTTTCTTGTACTCTCTGTCATTAGTATTGTTGCTGTTCCTGTTCATTTTCTTGTTTCATTGCTGTTTCCAGTAAATTGTTCTTATCCCAACCTCGGACTTTGCCTTTTGAGTCTCCAATTCCCTTCTCCATTCTGCCCCCGGGGACAGAGACAGGAAAATGGGGAGCGAGAGAGAGGAGAGCATGGTTTGGCACTAAGCTGGGGACTGCCATTACTACACCACGATATGTGCAAGGTCTCACTGCCCAGAAAACTGTATGGGACTTAAAGGGAAACAGCTGCTTCCATTATTTACTGTTTTGTTGAGAGCAAACGAACCAGCCTTAAAAGTGAAGAGAAAGGTGAGGAATCGCTTTTTCCCTATAGGTCAGTCAATGGATTTGTTTAGCAATGTCCTGTAGCTAGGGTCCTTCTTGCAGGAAATAGAAGCAGAAGTGAAAGCTGCAAAAACTTTTTTTGAAGGGCTGGGAAGGGTCAGAAGTTATACATGAAGGAACAATGAGGAATGAGGAGTGAACCTGAAGTATCTAACATGGCACTTCTATAAATCAGATATTGTACCTTGCAAATCCTAATGCAGATCTGTTGACTGCCATGGTCTATATTGTTTCATAATAAATAACATTTTGAATATCATTCCAATCTGTTTTAAATTATTAACTAGACTAATTCACAGTTATATTTCTAAACAAGTTTAATTCTTCTGGGTCCAGTTACTGGGAATTGTTTTTATCCTTTACAAACTGTATGGAACAGGAATTGGCAATATTACAATATTTGTCATTCACTAAGTGCCAGGACCTACTCACATCAGATCATTTTTTCTGGCAAGGACAATATTCCACAGTGATAACTTCTAAGTGTACCTTTTCACAGCAAGCTTATCAAGGCAGTGTAAAAATAGCAGTGGTTTTCAAACTCATTTAGCCCTGCTGTAAAGCCTAGAAAAATGTGAATAACTGGCCTACTTTTCAATCTGGGTAAAGAGATAGCTGATGTGATGTGATGGAGCAGAGAATCCTGAACTCTTTTCTTAGTGGCTATGGCAGAGGTACTCAAGCCTCATCTTAAATATTGAGGTCATTGGCTAATATGTGTCAGGAAAGCACAGAGCTGTGCCAAATACTCCTGTTGAGATCACGTGCAACAAAGCAAATCAGAATTGGAAATCAATTATAATTGAAACTGACAGACAGAAAAATGGGACAGTGATATATTCTGCTTTTTGTAATTCAGCTTTGGTAAAGAATTTTCATATGAAACTTAAATAGTAAAAAAAACCACTTAATCTGATGCAAAGCACTGCAAGAATACTTCCTCAAATAAAGCACAGGCCCCAGAGGAGGCACTGTATTGAAAAGTGATTTTTTTCTTCTAGATACCACACAACTGCTTTATACCATAGCATAACTGATCAAGGTATACCTGTGAACAAATTCACAGGTAACCAGTTTTCATGTATTCAGTGTGTATTCAACCACAATTATATGTGTCGTGCCTTATCTTGTGCACTTCAAATAATGTATGCACCTCTTTGGGAACCATACCTTTATTGAGATAGAGTATTGGGGTGCACTGTCCATGGGACTCTTTGAAGCTGAGTCCAGATTCCAAACCTGACAGCTGTGAATGCCAGATGAATCTGTACCTGAGAATGCCGGTGAACACGGAGCTCGCAAAGCCCAGCCCCAGTGGAACGCTGTGGGGTGTGCTGTGACCCACAAGGAGAGGCTCCTCTGGCTCTGCAACACCTGCACCTCCTAACTTCAGAAGGTGGTGTAGTTTTAGTAGTGCGGAGGGGGCCATAAAGATGGCTCCTGTGAGAAGTTTCTAGAATTCTTCACCATTTCCAGCAGAACCAATCTCAGATGGCTCTGAAGATGATGGACATGCCACTGGCCATGTTTAGGCCAATTAAAAAAGTTAGTTACGCCTTTGTGATCACATATTTAAAAAAAAATCAAAACAAAATGTGCCCGCAGCTGCTTTTAGTTAGAGATGGAAGAAGATGCAAGAACATGTGAGGGAAAACAACATAGAAACACCAAGGTCAGTAGAGCAGGAGGGGCAGGAGGGGCCCCAGGCTCTGGAGCGGCAATTCCTCTGCAGGCCGTGGTGAGCCCATGGCGAGGCGGGGTGTCCCTCTTGCAGTCCATGGGGTCCATGAGGGATGCAGAGCCACCCGCAGTCCGTGGGTGAGGTGCCAACGTTAGAGCGGGGAGATGCCAGAAGCCGCAGCAGCCATGGGTGCCAGAAGAAGCCGCAGGAGCCGTAAATGCCAGGAGACGCCGTAGCAAGTGCAACCCAGTGAGAAACAGAGACTAAAATAAAAATCCTGCAGTTTGTGGAGGAGGTAACCACACTGGAGCGGGTGGATGTCGGAGGAAACTGCAGTCCAAGTGAGAGACCTGGTTGGAGAGAGAGGGGCCCCCTGCTTCCATGCTGGAGCAGTTTGTCCTTGGAGGACTGCATCCCGTGGACAAGTAAAAAACCATGCCATAGAAGTTCACAGAAAACTGTCTCTCATGGAAGGGACCCCATGGCAAAAGCGGAAAAAAAACCTCCTCTCCCTAAGCAGGGAAAAAAGATCTTAAAAATAGACTGACCTGAACCCCCACACCCTGCCCCCCTTGCACTGTTGGTGGGAGGGGTGGGGAGAGAAGAGTGTCTTTTAAAAGTTTTGTTTATTTCTCATATCCTCCTTCTAACTCAAGTAGTAATAAATCTCACTTTACAACTTCAGTTAAACCTAGTTTGTCCTTAAAACATTTTCTCCTGGTTCTTTGTCTCAGCTCACAGACCTTTAAGTTAATTCCCTGAGATTTTTTTCCCCCCTCTCCTTCCCTCCTCTGCCCAGCTGTGGCAAAAGAAAAAACGAGTGAGCGGCTGCCGTGGGTGCCTGGCACTTAGCCAAAGTCAAACCACGACAGAAGGGAATCACATTGCTGTCACCTTCTCTACAATTCCCATACTTAATACATCATCTAACCAGCTCAGTGTCAGTGCTTTTCCTACTGGGGTCCCAAAAGAACTGGCACCTCCACGGTGTAAAACACTGTCAATTTTCAAAGAACTTACCAGTACTCTCCTGATCCTCAAATTCCCTTTCAAAGGTTGGTTATTAAAAAATGCAACAGTTGGTCTAGATCTACAAGAGAGAACTGACAAGTTCAAAATAGAAGCAGCAGATTAAATCACAGTTTACAACAGCTGTGTCTGAGCACGTATGGACGAGTGTGCATCTCTGCCCACTACAGCCTCTAACTTTGCATATCAGGTAACATATCAGGAGTAGATGCTTGCCCTAAGACGCTGATGTCTGGCCATTGCTGCCTGAGAGGTCCTGATCTTAGTTAAAGAGGAGATCATGGAAACTGACAACATAATAAGTAACTTGGAAAGTTGTTATTCCAAAATGTATTTTGGTATGTTCACTGATGGACAGGACTTCAAAAAATTGAACAAATGAGTATCACATCTCTTCTTTTAATAGTACTGGAAGTACTGCAGCCCCAAAGGTGTATGTACTCATTGAAAGAAAATGCTGTTTTATTTATCAATGTATAAAAGAAGGAATTGAGAGACTCTTCACAGATTTCTCTTTATCTGCAGATACTGTAAAATAAGTGCTTTCCTTGTAAATAAGATCTTCATGACAGACCATCTAGAGTGAGCCTTTTCCTCATTTTTGTAATGGGAATGTCTTTGGCATGTATCTGGGGGATGTTTAAGCTTTTCATGTTTACCCTTATTGTTCTGGCACCATCAGGATGCTTTTAAAGGGAAATCCACTTAAAGATACACAAATTGAGGATGATGACTGAAAATTTGCTCTAGAGAACAGACAAGTAGAGATGGAAGGACAGTAAGTCTTTTGTGAGTCCCGCAGTGCTGTCCAAGAAAATGGTGACCTTTTTTTGCCTAAGTTTTGCCATAGTCTCATTCATTTGGCTAGCCAAGTGTCCACTTCAGCAAAATCCAAAGTGCAAACCTATGAAGTATTTCTTGAGGCAGTGGCTATCACCGGGACAGGTCAGTCCATGTGTTCAGCTATTCCCTTTTTCAGCCACTTCTGTTACAAAGAGTGTTATGAAGCTGAAGCAGCATCAAAGCGTATTGTCGCTTCCTGGCTTACTTTCAGTGCCTACCCGGATATAAGGCAATCCGAAGCCGGCGCGACCCCAGTGCCCCGGACTGCCCTTGGTAGGGGGTGGTGACACCAGGAGGGCTCGAGTACGGCCCCACCGGTGGGAAGCTGGGTCTGGCGTTAGGGGAATGGAGCAAAAGATCCAGTAAAAAAATGAAGAAGAGAGGGACTCTCAGTGTGAGCGTTCTGTACAGTTTATTCAACACTGAGGGAGCCCAGGGACGAGCCCAGGGACCGAGAGCCCACAGCAGCCGCTGACAAGGGGTTATAAGGGATACAAACAACCAATCAGATGAGGGTCCATGGGAGGAGTCAGGGAGGGTCCAGGGTTACAGGTCCAATAACAGGGAAACAGGGGAGGAGAGAGGGAGGAGTCAAGAGGGGAGAACAAATCATCAGCTGAACCACGCAGAACTTACCAGAACAAAGGGAGTGAGCAGAAATTAATTGACAACCGAGGAACCAATAACAGAATTGGGGGGCAGGTTTTACAAAACTCGGGTTAAACCATCATTGTCTCCATCTCGGGGGGAGTCTCTCCGGTCTTGGGAACTCCCCACCAAAACTCCTTTTCGTCGGTGGTGCATTCCGGGGCCTGAAGGCCTTTATTATCCACGTGCACCACCGCCACAGTGTATTAGTAAATTTAGATACTCATTCAGGACAGCTGGATGAAACAAGTGGTCAGATCAAACTATTTTCCAATATCTGAAGTAATTGGTGGTATCTAAAGTAAACAATGACAGTCCTGAATGAAAACCGTGCTAGATATAATACTCTTTGGGAATAAGATTTGTACTTGCCTTTTCTTTTTTCTTTTTTCTTTTTTCTTTTTTTTTTAATCAGCATAGCAATAGAGCAATTTAGTTCACTGCAGTCATACTTCAAAGTTCACTGAGACCATCAAGTGAGATTCAAACACAGATCAGGAATGACAAAATTAATTCTGACACAACAAGCCGACAGGGAACAATTATTAGTCAGAAAAAAATGTGTTTAGAAAATCACAATAGCAACTATTTTATTGTAATTTACTTAAGAGAGTAAGACCTCAGCCTGTGCAAACATATTATCTTGTTAGAAGTACATCTGAAGTATTTTCTTTTTTATCTCCATGGACAGAAAACATCTGACTAATACATCATTTTTAGGCCTGTCTAGCCAGGAACCACAGCCAGACTTGGGAAACGTGTGCTAAGTCCCTCACAGACAGGAATACAGAGACAGTCTTTGTTGTAGGTTGTGTGTGCTTATGATGAGATGCAACTCATAAATGAAACAGATGAACGGAGGGCCTGTGAATAGAAAAATGTGACTTTTTTTTCCGTTACCTACTCTTATATAGTCAGGGTTATCCTGAAAATATACAGAGAAAGGGGTTTCATCTTTAAAAAATCTTGGGTTCATTCATCAGCAAAACCTGTTGGATTGCTTCTTGCTTCAAGAAGTCATTAAAAGCCTGGCAGCTGTTCCTTTCTGTCCTGTTCTGCAAATTCTTTCTGAATTTTGAGAATTTCACAATCAAAAAATGCTTTAAAAAAGCTCAACTAAGGATTTTCAGCTTTTAAATAACAGTGCGTTAGAGGGAAGCAACTCTCTCTCCACACAAGCTGCAATTGTATTGGCAGCAAACCCATTTCCAGATTTACACTTGTACCCAGCTGTGTTCTCCTACACCCCCTCTCCAAAAGTTTATCATCTCCTCTGGATTTGAGCTTGGCAGCTCTCCAAACAAATTTTAAATGTCCTGTCCTAAAAGAAAAGATTTCTTTAAAAAGAAATGTTAGAAAGTGATCACTTAGTCTGCATTATTCCACAAATGCACTTGTGAAAAGAGTCATATGAAAAGTTGGGTTATCAGAGCTAGGAAGGAGTGGGAATAAGTGTCAGAAATGGTGGATGTAACTTTTTAAACTGAATTTGCTGATGAGTATTTAGTTATGTGTAGCCACAGCTAAGAAGACCAAGTGGACAGGGCAACCCTGGGGTAGCATATCACAAGGTATTTGTACTTAATTTTTTAAAAGCTGTTGTATTGGAGGATATCTGGAGATCTGTTCACATTTCAAAATTGTCTCTGTTAATTTCAGACTACTTTTTTAATATAATAAAGCCTTATATAATACCAGCCCTTCTTTTCAGACTGAAAAAAGTGTACAGAGCTGCACAAGCTGTACACCACCCTTACTCTGAGACACAGGAATATGAACAATAAGACCTAGCTCAGAACTGTACCAACCATGCCAGCATGGATTTCATTCAGCTCTGAGCACTGGCAGGACATGTCTACATTTTCCTATGAAATACCCCAAGTGAAAGGCTCAGTCCTCTGCTGAATAATTACAGCACTTGCAAGTGCAGATACCCTAATTTCTAGAAGATGTGGCCAGCCTTGCCTTAGGAAAAGGTCCATGTTACATTTAACTCTGAAGCAGAGTAAGACTTCACCCAGATGTGCCCACAAAAGTGAGACTTCACCCAGACGAGTACCTATGAGGAGAACTTAAACCAAGGAAAGAAAAGGAACTTTATTAAGGAAGCCTTTATTCCTAGCATAATTCAGATAATTCAGTAGAATTTTACTGGCTAAACATCCTAAGGTATAAACTGTGCAGAACAGAGAAAGATACAACTGTTTCAGTGACCTCAAAATACATGTGGCAAAGCCCTTACTCAAAGAGTACCTTTGGTTATTTTCTGAAACACAGGGACCCATTTAAGATTTAGAGGGTGGAGCTGTGCTTTGCAGGTAGCCCCATACTCCTGCAAGAAGAGAGAAATGGACATAAGTTCTACTGCAGGTTGTTGACACAGCAAAAATGTAGGCTGGGATATGGCGAGAGCCTCTTAAAATTGTTTTATAAAATGAAAAATTACAAATCTAAATGCAAGCATTTTGCAGGAATGCATCCCCTTCAAAGCCTTCTGCTGGGCCATGGACAATGCTCAGCTGGAGGCTTGCCAGGTTCCTGGCAGCACCAAACGCTGGAGAGCCTTGTTTTTCAGGCTCTGTTGCTCTAGGCCTCTGTCACCATGTGGATGGTTCTGGGCCTCCAGGGCTGCCAGGTCATCTCCTCCCTGTTGTCTTGAGTTTTGCAGTTTTTCAGTGTTTCTCTTTGCTGTAATACTTTCTCACACATTTTGCTGTAAACATGGCCATGGTTTCTTGCTAACTATCTATGTTTTGTTAACTGTCCTTGTTGTTTGTCATTCCCTTCTCCTAAGCAGAGACATATGATAGATTTGTGCTTTGATCAGTGGAATTGAGAAGCAGTGATTTCTACCTCCAATCCACGGTGATTTGTAAGAACATATAAATAAAGGTCAGAGGGTTCTGCCCTCTCTCTTTTGCCCCCTCCTTTTGCTCGCTCTCTGTGGTCTCTCATTTAGCTCTCCTTTTTAGCTCCTCGGCCTGGTCAGCTACTTGTGTTTGTGTCCATATAGCACAAGAAACATCCACATCTGATTCCCGTCCGTACTACACCTCCCCATCATGGAGTCTGGAAATCAGATCCTTGATCTGAGATCAGTGTGTGAAGGACAGGCTTCTCTTCCCACTGCTTAGCAGGAAGCCATCCATCCAGAGCATCTGCATTAGGATTCACTTCAGGATTTCTCCTTGTGTTTTAATCATTGTTTCAGAATTACCAACGCATCTGAAAAACTCTGCTCATAATAAAGAGACACTTGCACCAGATCTAGTGGAGAAGCAGATTTTTAAAAAGACATTCCAGTCCTTCTCCCACTCCCATGCAGGACTAAACATTTCCTGCTGATGTTTGCTTTGGGCAGATGCAGCTGACCTTGCTGCCCATGGCAAGGCCAAGGAAAGCACTTGGGCAATGACTTCTGGGAGGAGCAGTTTGGCAGCACAGCAGCAGCTGGCAGGGACACATGGATGTGGGAAGCACAGCACCTCCAGAACTTCTTCACGTCTCTGCCACCACTGCAGAGCCAGGATGACCTACACCTCACCCACATAAATTCTTACTTCCATCCGGAAAGACTGAAATTGCCACCTCACAATGCCATGAAAGGTATGCGGCCATGAAATCTGCAACAGGGGTTTAAGTTTGTAATGAAGATAATCCATTCTTAGTTTTGTAAATAATAAGTACTAAGCAATAATTAGCTAATTTAAAAAGTCATGAAGATGAGGGAAACAAGGAAGAGGGAAGCACATATAAAATCTGAAGTGCTGAATAACAATTTAATAATCAGTGAATA
This sequence comes from Pomatostomus ruficeps, assembly GCA_013400735.1. Lineage (NCBI taxonomy): Eukaryota > Metazoa > Chordata > Aves > Passeriformes > Timaliidae > Pomatostomus > Pomatostomus ruficeps. Next base: position 15,962 of record VYZT01041798.1, on the reverse strand, counting down.
TTGCAGGTCTGTTTCTTAATAAACCAGGGGGAGCTTATATATGCATTTCATTAACCTGCTGTAAAGCTTGGTATATTATATTGTTTACAGAGAAAAAGCAGCTTTAATATCTCTCCCAATCTGTCACTAACAAAAGAAGCTAAATTACTAAACGAAGACCTTGCTTGGGGAGCTGTGCTGTCTATCTAACCAACAACATTCATGACTGCCTCACATCTGAAAATTTGACACATTCTTTGTGAGACAAAAACTACACATTTGGAAGTGAAAATAAGAAAAATATGTTAACTATTTTCATAAGCTCTTATTTCAGACCAGACATTCCAAATTTATCATATAAGAAAAAACCACAGATTGACATGGATATTTTGGGAAAGTAGCAAAAAGCAGAAACATGACAAGATAAAATCATACCAGCCAGTTGTATTTACTTTAACTGTGTCAAACCTTCCATCAAGTTAGTAATAAGCATGCAGGTCATTAAACAGCTTAATTGAATTTGAGTGACATCTGCTTTTGAACAATTAGATGGCACAGCATATTTTCATAATGAAAGAATTTCCTTAATTTTCATCTTCTCTCACTGAAGGTTTATTAAGTAGTTCAGCCATTAAAGTGCTTATTTATTAGTGAAGCCCAGATGGCCAGCCACTGTAAGTGTAAATAATAACTGAGCCATGTCAGACCTTAATTAAGAGATTGCAAAATAGAGGAATATTACTCAAATCATAGGGGCTAACATTACACTTTGCTACTATTATAATGCCATAATGGTTTGTGCAGAGAAAAAACCCCCACACCCTGAATATGACTCATTCAGAGTGCAATCACAAGGTAAGGAAAATGTGTGATATCCCTGGTGTGACCCCTACACCAAAGCTCTGATTCTGTTGAACTTGCAACCCCAGATTAGTCTTTCCTTCATGTATTTGCAAGGTGCTATTTCTCCTGTATTTCACATGACCTCGATGGGAACTCGGGGCACTCAGAAGTTGAAGGATTAGGTGAGACGTCTGTCATACACACTTTGTTATAAACCTGTCTTATTTTCTCCCTCTGGAAGGAAATGAGCATGTAATAGCCACACATAAATTTTTGTCTAAATGCAACTGGTAGCTAAGGATTGCAACACAGTGTGAGACAGATATCTTTCTTCTCTGAGTCAGCTGGTAAATTTAACATGTGCCAGTGCCTGGGGGACTGCTCTCTTGGGTGAACATAGAAGTAGAGACGTAGAGCCCTCCCAAGACCCATTTTAGCAGTTGTTCTGTCCCAAAGTACCTTCTTTACACTGGATGAAGAAAGGAGTTCTGATTTATACTGTAGTGGATTTGAATTTTCTGATGATCTACAGGTACCACTTTGGCCAGTTTTCTGCCTGTTTTGCACAAAGCTGGTAGAAAACACTTCAAAAGACCAAATGTATTGACAAAGGAACATGGCAGATTTAAGCTCTTTATAAATACAGATTTATGGCCCCCACGAGATGTGCTTTACAGCAGCTGGGTTTTTCTGTGGCTCAGCTTCTGTTTTCATTGTTTGTTTCTAAGCTGAGTACTCGAGCAAAACTATCACAGCTTAAATAGCAAAGGCAAGATTTGTTTGATGTTTACAGTTCCCAATTAAATTCATCTCTCAGAACCACAAGAGTTTCCATAACAAAATATAATTCTAAACCAAGATGAGAACTGTTGCAACCCAGGCATTCAACACTGCTATTTAAATAACTGTAGATACTAATTAGATCCACTGCCCAGGTCAGTGCTCAAACACTGAAAATCAATTTAAGCTTAATGTCACACATAACTCTTCCCAGTGTAAAAGCTGTGAAAAATCCATAACATATTTCATTCTTCTTTTAAACGTTTAGGAATTTCCTGGATGCTGCCATCAACAAAGCAACTAGAAGACACCAAGTTTTAGTTGAATGCCGTCATGACACAAGCTCACCATTCCTTTTACTCCCAGCAGTGGGTCCTTAGCCTATGCAGTGTCACAGGCAATTATTTATTCGGCAATGCACAGGGGGTAACATCAGTCTAAAGATCACCTCATTACTTTTGGTTTTAACCCTTTCAGTCCCAAAGGCCACAAGCAGTGAAGATTGCTTTGCTGACAAAGTTGTTACCCCACTGCAACTACATCACCTCACTGCAGGAGACACTAAATTAACAGAGCCATGATTTTAGGCCATCAGTTGAAACTCTGAACATTTTGCTCTTGTGGATTGAAAAAGCTGCTGGTTACAGGGCCTTTCTAGCATGAAATGGCAGGTGATACTCACACTGGATGCATTAAGGATGAGAAAAGCAAACAGATCTAGGACAAACTGGCTGGTGAACTGGTAAATGATGCAGTCAATACATTGCTGATGCTGCTGAAATCAATAGATGTGTTTTGCTTTCAATTTCAGGAAGAGTGGGAGTTCACCAAAAGCTTCCCTGTGCTTAATTCCTGATGGGATCTAGACCCACAGTTAATTGCTTAGTAGTTCCTACTTCCAGGCTATTCCTGAATAATTAGAAATACAAACTGTCTGGCACAGCATACCCCTAAACCACATCAAAGGACATTATTTATCAGCGCTGCTTCTTATAATCTTCCTCAGCTCTTGTCAGATGAGAGACATTTTCCCAATGTTCAGTATGAACTTCTTCATTCTATTTCCTCACATCTATTGCTGGTCCCCAAAGAGAGATCAACAGCTCTGACCCCCTTGAGGAAGTTGTAGGCTATGATTAGGCACCCTCAGCCTTCTCTTCTCCAAGCTGAACAAACTAAGTGACCTCAGCTGATCCTTGTAAGTCTCAGCATTTTTCAATATAGCTTAACAATGGGTCTTATAATGCAAAAGAAGATAATAATCTTAATGAAATTTTACTCTTTTTTTCTTCAGACTATAGTGTATTTATTCTATAGTTAATAAACTAAATGGATATCCACCTATTCAATCTTACTTAAAAATTCTTGCTTTGTATTATAACATGGGTTTGGCTTCTTGTATCATTAACTATTCTCATTATTTTGTCTTTGCTAATGGGAAATCTTTGAAAGACCAGCACTGCAAGCTATGTGTATATTTATATATTTGCACACTGTCTTCAACTGTGGACCAGTGTGTAATTCGAAAAATCTGGGATAGCATAATCAGTTTCAGTAAGGTTATGCCCTTTATTGTGACTGAAAAATTAGACTCCAGAGTATGACATGCAACCCAAAAAAACAGTGCCAACAACAACCAAAACATAATTGCAAGTTCTAAAATATTTGATGAATGAAAAAAAGAAAAGGAAACAAAGGACAGTGCATCCAGAACCCCAATGTCACTAATTCTGCCAGGTTTATTTCACATATTCCAGGAATAGTTTGGTAATGACTGCGATCTGATCTTAATTCCTATTCCATCTTTGTAAAGATTCATCAGAAAGCAAAAGAAAGGCTGAGACTGTTTGATGTCAGCAGTAACAGGTGGAGATCCAAAGTGCTCTGTACTGGCAGCCAGTTCTCATGGAAACAAGAGCAGACAGGTAACCTGTGTATGGGTCTGGCTGAGAGGGAGGCCATTTCCCTCCCATAGTCCCACAGTGCTGTGCTTTATGTTGGGACCTAGAAAGGTGTTGATAACCCCCCGGTGCTCTGGCTACTGCTGAACAGGGCTGGCGCAGCATCCATGCGGTCACTCCACCACTCCAACACTCCACCAGTAAGCTGGGAGTGGGCAAGATCTCAAGAGGGGACAAAATCAGCACAGCTGGCCCAAACTGACCAAAAGGATATTACCCAAGTTGACCAAAAGAATATTTCACACCTTATGACAAATATAAAAGCTAAGAGAAAGAAAGAGGAAGGAAGGGCATTTGTTATTTACAGTGTTTGCCTTTCAGAGTGACCACTGTGGGTGCTGAAACCTTTCTTCCTGGGAAGAGGCCAGACATTGTCTGCTGATGGGAAATAGAGAATAAAATCTTTTGGTTTTCCCTTTTCTTACACATGTACAATCTTCATTTGTTCTTTAGTAAATTGCCTTTATCTCAAGCCACAATTTTTTTTTTCCCCATCTTATTTTCTCCCCCTGTCCTGCTGAGGAGAAGAGTGATAGAGCAGCTCAGTGGACACCCAAGGGTTTACCAGGCAGGGTAAACCCACCACAACCTGTTAGCTCAGCACCATCTTTTTACTGTTCTTAAAATAGCCAGTTTCCTTCTGACTACTTTTCTTACATGTGTTTTACCAACTGAAAGAGTGAGTATCACTAAAGGTAAAGACATGCTTCTTAATAATCACACTTTCAGAACCAAAAGAAACATGTTAGTGGAAGCAGAAATTCTGGACTCTTCAGTAGGTGTTACAGAGTAAGGTTAATAGCCTGCTCTACAACTGTGGGCCAGCAAAATACATAGGATGTGATAAACTTTGATACACTTATAATACATTAATTTCTAACTAAGGTCAACACACAAACTTCTTCATCCAGTTTTAAAATCCAAGTGTCTCACTCCTGCCCACTCTGCACCAGAAGGGAACCATTTTCATTTTGGGTTGAGCAGGCCTTTGTGCTCAACAGCTGGACCTGTCAATTAAAAAACCTTTACAAATTTACTGGATGGCAACATAGAAGTTTATTATTGTAAGTATTATTTCTATTTTTTAAAAATCTAATGTTTCTTGTGATTTCATACGTCTAATCCTAGGACAAGGGAAGAAAGGAATTTTGATCAATGTTCACAATACATTTATTATCTGTTTTCCTTTTGTACTCAGGGGTCTCAATTAGTAGGGATATTCTTAAATACCAGTTAAACTAATGTAAGCAGAAACTATTATCTAAACCACTTTTCATCTTTGGTAAACCCACTAATTTTCTTCTTAGGTCATACCTCTTCAAGAGGATGCATAATCAGTTATGGTACTTCATACATTTTCTTGCAAGCACCTGACACATTGCAACTCATGAAAATGAACTCTAAAACTTCACTCTGAAGAAAAGTGGGGATTGAGGGCTTTGGGGTGGTTTTTATTTAATGAAAAGATTGCTCTCTGTATATGCTAATCTTACACTGTTCTCAAAGCCTTGGATATCAAACAGTTTTTGAAGACTGACCCAGCATCTGCAGTTCTTTTAGTATTTGCATTCTGACACTATTATGCTGTCTAAATTATGATTATGAAACAGATGCTTCTTTTATCTTCTTTTTATTTAAAGACTGTATAAGCCCTCCAATCAGAGAAGATAAGTCTATAAGAAGTTTGTTTGTTTTTTCCTAGGGAAAAATTTCCTTAATGAGCTATTTCTATTGTGTTTCTGAAAGACTCTTATTATATTTGTAAATTAATTTACAACCTAGATGTCTGATTGCAATTCACAAATTACACACTCTGAACATAGTAAATACTGTATAAATGTATCAGCAGGTGCAATTTACCACTACAATCCAATTAAATGGGCTGATTTTCCCTTTAACACTGAAGGAATAGGTATAAGATTGGTCCTCTACGACTTGCAGCAATACCTTATCTTGTGCAGGGGAGGGAGCTATTCCCTACAAATTTTAGGATGTAGGTCTGTAAAATCAATGTGCTAAGCAGAAATATGCGGCAAGTGCAGCTATGCTGGATAGGTTAGGGGTGCCTCGGAAACATTTTGTCCTGTCTCCAAGATTAAAACAGATAAATGAGATTAAAATATTGGAGGAAATGGTCTTTCCTGCAGACCTTCAGTTTAACAATATGTTCCAACCACTTGCTTTGCCCTATATCCCCACCTCATCTAGGGAGGAAGGAATATCTAGCTGAGGATTCAGGTCTGTTTATAGGTAAAGGTGCCTGCACAGATTTGATGACATTAGTGCCAAACTCTTTCTGTCTAGACAAACAAAATGTAATGTTAAACCCCCATATGATTCTTCTACCAAATCTTGGCTATCTGTTGGCATCTGGCAGAAGATTTCCTTCCCACTTTGTGTCCTCTCAGCTGGTATGGCCCCATGGGGGAACTGCACTAAGGGGCCCTTAAACTATGAGTTGGAAAGCCACAAAGGGCTGAAGGAGAATCTGTTTGTGTATTGGCCAAGTCTTCATCTGTAGGATCTGTAGCACACAACTCTTTGGGCATGTGACAGGTGCTTCCTGCAGGGCAGACAGCCAGTGCCTTCTGTGCAGGTCAGAATGTGGCACCCCTGGTTGTGCTCTGTGGTACCTGAGTGAGCCATATCTGACTAAAAACGGATTTCTGTTTTATCCATACATAGCCCCAAACTTGTATTTAAAATTGGAGAAGTACGCGTTAAAAAAAAAAAAAAAAAAAAAGGAAATATTAATAGTGACAGCTGGAATTATCTCTGCATCTGTTCATTTAGTTCCCAAATCAAATTTCCATGCAGGCTCTATTTATGCTGAATATAACAGTTAACATTGCAAACTGATGCAATTTCAACACAGACTAAACCACACAGATGGAACATATACAAAAACATATTCACTACATTAACAAGTACATCAGTCAATCACTTGCACTGTAAATTGAAAAGCACAATAGGATAGATTGTATCATCTAAACACTTCCTGAAAAGCCCTGATCACCCTCTGGATGGGAGGCAGGGGAATGGAAAATAACTCCTTGATGTTTTTAACATTGCCCAACCTTGCCTTACCTTCCTAAGATTGTGTTCATTAGTATAACACGTACACAGGGAACTGACTCTTCCTCACAGAATGGACAAGTTCTACAGTAACAGTCATGATTTTGAATGGCATCCTCCTCCTCTCTGTCGTTTTTCTCTCTTGGGCAATCATACTTACAGATGTTAAAAGGCTTTTTACTTCTGTGCAAATTCTCCACCTGCAAAAACATCTACAAACACCAGTATGAATTGCCTACAGAATCCTCTTTAAAGCTATACAGAACAACGTTGTTGAAGAAAAACATGAAAATTGTGCTCATTATTACACAGGGTACAGAAATAACCATTCCTTGCTTCTGTATTGGATTTTAATATTCTTCACCACCTAATAATATTAATTTACCTATATAAGAATAATTTTGATGTAACCTTACATTTTAAGACCATTACTAAGGAAAAAAATAAAGTGTTATATTATTGTAAGAGAGATTGATGATCAATATTTTCATTATAAAAGTTATATTTATGTACCATTTTTGGTACAGTATTTTTCTGCAACTATTGTAATTCACTCAGTTTCATGATTAATATACCTTAACAAATGCTTCTGCATTTCACTTTTGTATTGGAGTTTCTTTTGGCTCAGAAAAAGGAGCTTCAGGGCTTCAAAGCCTTTTTGTTTGATATTGGACAAATCTTTTTTGTTCATTGAGACATGAACTAGCTAATTATATATGAAAATGACATGTATTGTTTGTGTCTCTCAGTGATGTAATGTGGCGGTGGTACGGATTGACAATAAAGGCCTTGGGGCCCCGGCGTGTACCACCACTGAAGAGGGATTCTGGTGGAGAGTCCCTAAGTCAGAAGGAACACCCCCTGAGATGGAGACAACAGTGGTTTAATCCATGTTAAGTTAAACCTGCCCCTTGTTCTGTCATTGGGTTCTTGGTTGTCACTCAAGTTCAGTATAGTCCCCCTGTTCTGGAAAGTTCTCCCTGGTTCGGTTGTTGATTGGTTCTCCCCCCTAGACTCCTCCCTCTCTCCGCCCCTGTCTCCTGACGATTGGATCTGTGACCCTGGACCCTCCCTAACTCCTCCCCTGGACCCTCTTGTGATTGGTTGTTAATTCCCCTTATAAACCCCTGTCAGAGGGTGTTCAGGGCTCTTCGTCCCTGGATTCCTTTTGTGCGTATTACAGGTGCAGAACGTCTATACGGAGAGTTCCTCTCTCTTTTGCCTTCGGTGCTCACTTGGGTTCTTCCCTTTACCTCCTACGCCGCGACCAACCTCCCACCGGTGGGGCCATAACTGAGCCCCCCTGGTGTCACCACCCCCAACCCTCGGGCGATCCGGGGCACTGGGGTCGCACTGGTCTTAGGGAGTTCACTATGTGGGAAGGCGTCGAAGAGAAGTCCAGAGCAACAATGTAATGCAGAGTGCATAGTTAAGTCTTGGAAACGGTAGTAACTGGTGTGAGCAAATGAGTTTGAAGTTCTGAGTATGGTTCCCCTTCTTACATTCCGTTCCCAAAAGAGGGACTAAGAAATTTGTCAGAATAAATATCCAGCTAAGCCATCATCTTCTCCTAGATGGGGGAATACTCCTTTCCAGAAAACTGTCTCAGGGACTTCCAGAGCTATAATAGGTGGTTGCTATTGCAATCATTAACCGTGATAAAAACCCTTTGCTTTTTGAACCCAGGTAAATGTACCATCCAAGATGTATTTCTGCTGTATCTCTTCACCTTCTGTTTGTTTGTCTTTTGAACCTGACATCTGTGAGCTTCACTTGCTTGTTGTTAATCTTTTTATGAAAATGTTTTAAAAAGGTGAATAGCTGTTCCTCATATTTTTAAAAGTTGTTTTAGACCACCGTCACATCACCATTTAATCTTCCCTTTTTGTAGGCTGATGAATCCTAAGTTTTTTCAGTTATTCCTTAGTAAAAGTTATCACATACGTTTCTCAGTCCTTTTTACTAACTTCTGTACTTTTAAAAATTTGACTATATAACATTTTTGAGATGAGGGGGTCAGAAGATTGTGTAATAATGATATTTTATGGTTTATTTCATATTTTCCATAGTGCAAATATATGTGTATTTCTATATAATCCTAACATTAGGCGGTTTGGACATTGTTTAGCACTGAGAGGCGTTTTCATAAAACTAACTCTATAGTGTAACTCAAAGATATTTTTTTCTTCAGTTCTATCAACTAATTCAGATCTCCAAAAATACATACTTAAAATTAGGGTTGGGGGTGGGGGCGTTCTTGTTATGTGTCACTTTTGGGTTTTCCTGTATCAAACTTCACCTACCATTTTATCTCCCCATCATCTTTTTGCTACGCAGGTAGGTTAATACGATCAGGAAAGTATATGATCTCAACATTTACTTCCTTTTTCAGGATGTTGAATAGCGTTTTACCCAGGGCTTGTGGGACTTAACAATTTCCCTTCAAAGGGAATTTTCAAAGGGAATTTTCATTCTGTGCAACCTATTACTGTCTATTTTGTTACATTGTCCTGGAATGTCTGTAATCAACACAATGGCTTGAAACACTACCAGTAAGTTCCACATAATACGGTGTTCTGGTTTGGAAACATCCCTACTGTCTACCACTGTGAATACACAAAAAATCTCTCAACTGTTTGCAATGAACTTATTTTTTCTGCTGCTTTAAGAAATTTTGTCTCCTATAGGCTTCTTTGTAAGATCACCTGCTTATGAAGTATTCAGAAAGGAATATAAATTTTGCACCTTTATTTTAGAGATCCTTAAACTTCATTTTTGGTCTATGTTGTTAAGTTTTACATCCAACTTGCCAGTTTGGTTTCCCCTCTGCTTCTGGCACGGACCTTTGGAGGAGTTGACGGCATCCTTGAAAAGGTTTACTCGATATCTAATGATACTTGGGAAGAGTTTTCCTCTAAGGTTTGGACAATGTTTAATTTTGCTTACTTTTATTTTTTTAGTAGTTTTTTAGTTAACTAGGAATTTTCACCTTTTCTGGCCAATGATTTTAAAAAATCATGTTAAAAATATTTCCTCAGGTTTTATTTTGCTTTATAGGTGAAAGAGACATGTTAAAGAAAGGAAAAACCAGTTCCCTCTTATCCTCATGCCAGTAGGCAGTTTATTTTCTTCTGAAAAAGTACAAATTCTTCAGTTTTATTAGTTAATTAAAAGTTTAAGAATAATAAGTTTGCTGTTTACTTTGCTATTTTACAAGAAAAGTTAACTGAGTTTCTAAGTTGTGATACTCTAATGCTATCTCTTTCTTTCACTTCTAAAACTCAGGCCTAGTAAGAGTCTTGCAGATGTTAGTGAGCTTTGAATCAGAAATTAGTAGGCAAAGTTCAGCTCTTTTCTGTTAAACCCCCAGAAATAACTGCAATTAAACTTCACAATAGCTAATGAAAGATAGTTTTGAAGTAAAATTTAATACTTCCACTGAAGTTATGTTGTGTGCATGGTACAAGAAAGATGTTTTAAGTGTGTTTTGAATTTAACCAAATATGCTGAGAAACAGAAAATTTTCAGTTAAAAAATAAAACAAACCAATGAAACATTATAAATAAAAAAGGAATGACCAGACCTTATAAAATAATTTCTTGGTGTTATTCTAGCTCAGGTTTGACCCTTCTCTACTTTTTTTCATCTATTCACTTGAGTAAAATAAGTCTCTTAATTGGAATAATCAGAATTAAAACTATTAGATTAATGAATTACGTTTGGTTGGGCAGATGACATTCCATTTGTAGTCATTAACTTCTATGCAAATAGAAATAACTGCTGAAAGAGTTAAAATGTTTGTGTGTAAAGTTGTTATAACTAATGAATTTGAAGGATTTCACTGAGTAAATTGCTGATGTTATTTTGATAAGTTGCATAAGCAAGTAGTGGGAACTCAGGTTGGAAATAGCCAAATCCGATTATAGAATGAGAAACAGTGCTAATTCTCTTTTTCTATTCTGTTTCATATCTTTGTGAGGATTCTGATATTTCTCTTTTCAAGTCAATTCTTTTTAAAACATTTTCTCAGAACCAGTTTTTACTTCCTCATTTTAAACAGAAGATACTGTTTTGTATCAAATGCAATTCAGAGGATATTAACCTCAAAACTTGGCAATGCATGCAGATACGTTGCATAATCCTAAATGTAATTTGCAAGTGAACAAGGCAAACTATTCATGGACAAATGGGCATATAGATTTCAAAATCGGGAAAAATAAAGTTTCTGAATGGGGAAAAAATCTGTTTCTGAATTAATAAGCTACATTTCACTAATTTCCTAGGTTTTCTCCTGCAGGGGCAAAGTTAAGTTTTATTTGCAGCTATTACTGATATTTTATTGGTATTTTCAACTTATCTAATGTTACTATAGTAATGCTAAGAAACAAATAAAAGCATTAATGAAGGAAGCCAGATCAGTCCTGGTTTTCCTCCTGTAATTATTTTTTTAAATTTGGTTCACATACTCCTCCACATTTATTTCCTGAGGATATTGTGTGTGTTCCCAGCCCTGCAATACCAAACAACTATACTTCAAATTCTTAAAGCACAGAAATATTCTGTATTAATTAGGGAAAAAATTCCTGTTAAGTCTTTTCCAGTCAATTTTATGTATCATTTCTGTCATACCTTGTTGCAATTATTAATGAAGTGAGATGCTTTTCAGATGACTGCACATGGAACCAGGGAAAATTGGATATCTAGTGGACGTTCTACTCAATTAAAGGCTGATGATGCAATAGGAGTATGAGGAATACTTCAGGTGATCATTTAATCAGGATAGATACTGCTTTTTAAAGGCAGAATTTTATCTAAATGATTTTTTCTAAGAGTTTGGCTTAGCTTACTGGTTTTAGTTAACTTTATTAAATTGATTATCATTACCCTTCTATTGCCACAGATATGTTTATGTGTGTGTGTATATATATCTGTGCCCATTTTTGCATTAATCTTTAAATGCTTTTTTAGGACTTCTACATACCTTCTGTTAGTTTAAATACTTTTCCAAATATATTGTCTTCTTCTGGATTTATTACAAGAGTTATGAAATGAGGACATTACAATTAGAATGTTTTTTCCTATTGATGTTCTAACCCAGAAATGTAGAGCTGCTTAGCAGAATTGTAGTGAACCCTCACCCTGAGAAATCTAGTTCCTGTGGCTTCTCATTAGCAATCCTAATTCTTCACAGAAGAAACCACAAAAATCTTGTCCATAGAAAAAAACACAGAAAATAAACAGCAGCCTCTAGATGTCGTAGTAGAAAATGCACAATTGCTGTTCACACAGCAAAAAATAGTCACACTGAGCTCTTTAGAAAATAAGGATAAGGGTAATTTCTTTTAAAAAATAATACATAGTCTAATCTAACTATGTCATTTTGGAATAATACAAGGGAGTGGAAATACTCAGGGATCCAGATGCATCACTGTCATACCAACGTGAACAAAACAGTGCTCCAGTGTGTGCTATGGCTTTTCTAACACAATATTTGCTATTGCAGTGGTGGCTGAAATACACTAAAAAACAGAGTACTGTAGATACTGTAAGTGTTTGATACAGCATATAAAAATGAAAATTATTTAACTTTGAGCTTTATTAAATTTCCAATGAACTTTCTCCATCAATAAAATTTAACAATTAATTCAGGCTTCTTGACTGTTTGAAAATGCTAGGAAGTGAGGATTGAAAAATAGAGCATATACAGGAAAAACCGACAAAAAGAAACAGCCAGCTATATACAGATGTTACCATTTTAAAAAAACCAAAATATTTTATTGGTAATAGTAAAATAATCGTTGCTGGTTTAATACTATCACTGGCAATTAAGTGATGAGATGTTTAAACACAAATGTCTTGAAAATTGGTTAAAATGCTTGAAACCAATGACATTGCTCTGAAATCAGGATGAGTGAGGAAATGATGAAAAGATAGATGAAAAAACAGTATGACTGCTCAACAGTTTAATAGTGTGCTATATGAGAAAACTCAGTTAAAAGGACATAAAATAATTGGAGTTTCCTGAGTAGCAAAATTGGTAAAATAGTCAGTCTCCAGCAAACCTTCAAACTGGAAAATACTGTTTCTTTTCACATGCAGAAGAATCCACAGTCATTCCCTGGGTTCATGCTGGAATAACAGCCAGTGTGAAGCAATGACAATTTTGAGTTGTGAATTCTTGGGACATGCAGGTCTGCTTGTATCTGTAGTTACCTAAGTCCAGCTCAGAGATCTGAGTACCAAGCCTAGACTCAGGCTAACTGAAATTACAGTGGATGGATGTTTTTAGCCTTCCACAATATATGTGAGCATGGAGTGTGTAAGTATAGAGGTGTGTATATACGTATATACACAGAAATAAAAGTGCAGTTTTCAAAGCCATCTATTCAGCGCCTGCTGGCTTTAAAAAAAAAAAAAAAAAGAGAGCGAGAAAGATAAAATAGTCGTTTTTTGTAAGGATGGCCAGCACCAGATTTCATTCTGACAGAGATCGTAAGCTTATTTCTACAAAGAAAATGTTTTTCCCTGTAAGCTTAAAGGACTGAAGAATGAGAGGTTCTGGCAAGGCTAGCCAAGTGTTATCCAGCTGTTGTAGAGCTGGGAAACAGCTTATTGCTTTCATGAACTGCATTAGTGCATGGTCTAAACACTCTTTGCTTTTCTATTTTTGAGACCTTAGTAGGATGTGTAACAGTTCTTCCAGAAGTAAGAGCGTGAGTCATGTATGGCACAAACGAGTGAGCTCTGGCAGGGTGTGTACCTTTGTATGCTTAAAAGGTACACAACCTGTGAAAACACAGCCCCTGAGTGGAACCAAAACTTTGTCCTTTATCTCTCCCTGTTGGTTTTTGGTTTGGTAAGCTATTGTTAGCATCCCGTATAGAATAGAACTCTAGTTTTTCTGTAAGGTGATGGGATAGAATTTCACTGATACAAAGGTTAGTGGCAAGTTTTGTCTTAGCCAAGGGAAAATAGATTTCATGCTGGTTAACTGAATCATCTGTGTTTTCATATAGCTAACCAAGAAACAGATTGGAAAAACAAAAAAAGTAGAAAAATAATAAAGTAAATTATGCATGAAAAGTCAGAAACACCAAAGCATGACTGTATAAAAATCTGAGTAAATTATGAAAATAATATTTGATGCTTCTAATTTTTGCACTTTTGAGCATCTTAACTGGTAATTTATGAACAAAATAGAGGAGAGATCACTAAGATTCTGGTCAGGATTATGGACACTGTTGGCTGCAGCCATGATTTGAAAGTTCAGGTGTGTACAGCTACATGCCTACTCTGCCAAAACATGGTAAGCAGCATGTACTGAGCTCAGGAACATGGAAGGTGACAGTTTCAGTAAAACCTTTTTCACTCTGAAGTAAGTCTGCTCCGCTTACTCTGTAGTTTACAAGGTGTGTTGATGCATTAGTATTCTGCAAGGAGGCCATGGTTGGCCACATACTTGTTACAATCTTTTCCTTGCACATTTCTGATTTAGTTGTTTATACCTACCAGTTTGACAAGAAACTGCACATTCTGCACAGGCTTCATTAACGCAGAAGGACACTTCAGAGACTTAGTCCTCTTACAGTCTGGATACCTCAATAGTCTGGATAACTCAAGCTGAAAAGTTTGGGTTTCTTCCTGTGTGATTATAATCAAGGTGTAGATTGCATAGAGATGGAAGAATCTCAGGCTACCAAATGGGTATGTATTTCCAGTTACATTCCATGTTGAAAATACTGAAGCACAAAAAGGGAATATTAAAGAAAAAAGGAGCATCTCACAGCAATGTTCTCTTGGCTTGGGATTTTATTTCCTCCTTTCCTTGTAAAACTCAAGTTGTTAATTGTATGCATTGAAGAAGAAAATGATTTTGCATCCTCAGTGAAGACAAAAGCCCTTGCTGGATAAAGTCTGGAATATAGCGTCAGTTTTCAATTTGACCTGTATATAAATAATCCATAGACCTGTGACATGATTCTGTTTATGAGGAAATGCATCAGGGTGGAGCAGAAAAAAGCCTCCGTTAGACGTCAGTAAGGCTGAAAAGATTTTAAAGAAATAGTGAGATAAAACCCATGTGCCCCCAAGTTACTAACTATAGCTCAACATACCAAAGCCTTGGGGAAAAGAAGGGCCTCAACCTCCTCCTTCAGGGCCTTCCTAAGTGCTAGAAAACTGTTTTATTGTCATATTTCAGTACAAAAGGTTAGCTTACTAGAAAAACTTAATGAACAATAAATGAGTATATCAAGTTGGGCCAGCACAGCAAATTACTTCTGTTTATTCTAGTCTTATTTGTTACTAAGATAAACTCTTAAAGATACCTGTATAACAATCATTGTCCCAGGGCTTACAGACTTGCCTTACTATAAATTTAAATGTTTGTTCAGTTCTGCTGTGTGTATTAAATCATGTTTCAATTTACTGGAAAATTTTGTAGTTTATAACTAGCTGCTCTAGGATTAAATATTGGATTGTTGATGTTCTCGTGGAGGTAAATGTCAAGAGAAAATACTTGAGTAATGTCAGCATCTCCACTAAAGAAAATCACTTTGTACAGTAGGTGTCTAGCACGAGTCTTACTGTATTCTGATGTTATGATGCATTCATAGAAAATCTTTAATTCATAAATGACGTAATGGTATTTTAGCTTATCCTCAATAATGCCATTTTTCAGTAAAATTCTCAGTCTCCCTCTTGTATCATCTGACCACAAACTGTGCTTTTTTGAGACCTGCAGCTGTGCTGCGTGACAAGCTCAAAGCCACATGGAACAGAAGTGTTGAACTGCTGCGTCCTTTCCCTAAACAGGTCAATCACCTTTGTTCTTCCTACCTTTTCCAAGCTCAACTTGTGAAATTAATAGAAACTTCTATTTGAAATCTTTATCTTCTTTTATTTGGATTGAAACTGGCAAGGGATTCAATGTGTGAAGGGAAAGCAGGAATGCAAGACAGGAAATATGGGTTCTGTCACTGTGCAAGTCCTATTTCCATAGGAAAAAAAGCAAGTAATAGGGTGTGGCAGTGGATCAGTGAGCTGCCCCCATGAGAAATGAAGAAATAGCTTGGACAGATTTTCCTTCCCTGGGTAGTGAGGCTGAAGAAGATGGAGGCAGCATGCTGGAGGGGAATTCCCTATCTGCCACGTTTTAACCCTGTCAATCATAGATTCAGTTCCACCTCTGTTATTTTAATATTCATCGTATTGTTTTACTATTGAACAGTTGCCAGCAAGTTCTGCTGTTCTGTAAAGTTCATAGGTTAATGCAAATATATCCTGCCCTTGCCCAAAACTGATTGGAAAGCTGTCATCCCATGT
>VYZT01041785.1:8289-20741 GCA_013400735.1 Pomatostomus ruficeps | reverse complement strand
TTACGAATGGTCTGCATGATACACACACAAGTAGACACATATACACACATTTACATTCTTATCTACCTTCAGAGAATGAGGTGGAAAAAGTCAGGACATTTTTAGTATAAGTGCTTTACTTCAGTCTAAGGCACATTATCCTTACAGAACACTTGACTGGGTTTGAATTGAAAAAAATATATGTAAGAGTGAAGTATTTTATAATGAAGTTTACACTATGTGATGTTATAAAAAAATTTCTTAGTGCTCCCATTTGTATGTATATTTCAAACTAGTAGCATGAATCAATCAGCTCCTGTAGAGGAATGACAAAAGGGGTCTTTTAGATATCTGACATGAATTTACATAAGAATAGATGGTTTTTGTATTTTGATAAAGGTGTTTCTTGTTCACTAAAACTGAAAACTTTGAATTTTTTTTTTCTTGCAGTGACATTATAAAGGACAAAAAGCTATAAGAATTATCACATCAGAAACATGCACAACACAATCTTTAACCATTGCAATTAACTACAATTTCCTTACAGAAAAATGATGAATCATGGGCTAATAAAATATCTCTAAATAAATGCTAATATATTTCTGTTTTCAAATGCTCTTTGGGAAAGCTTGGTTTAACTTTTAAGTTTTCAAGGACTGAGGATTGGCCACATTTCTAAAAAAACAAACATTTTATTAAAACTAACCTGTAGGAAACTTAAACACAGCAGGAACTTAATAACCTTTGTCCATTGCAGCTTTACAGAACCTAAAAAAGGGGACAGTGCATAAGTTCTGCCTAACACATCTGATATGTTACAGTTGTAAAACTGTAACCATGAGCAGCTAATCTAATTTAAAAAAAATAATCAGAATTGATTATTAAGCTACAAGGGAGCTGTGAACAAGGGTTAGTGATTGAAAAATATATGGGACTTCCATTCAAACAGTCAAATTAAGTGTTCAGCCCCTATTTAGGAGCCTTTTCAATGTATTTTATACCCTGGGGAACCTAGATTCAACCAAGAGCCATGACCTGTGGTTGTTCTGCCTACATTTGCAACAGCTTGAGGTATGCCATCTCACATGGTTTAGGGAAATTGCTGCCAGCATAAGACAAATAATTCCCTCCCTCAGGTCCTCAAGAATAGCTGGAAAGTGTAATCTCTCATTATCAAACCTTCTGCTTTATTCTATCCTGCTGTAGCTCTGTGTCATTGGCCTTGTTCACAGTCATCTCATCTTTGTCACAGATACACTTTTTTAATGTGACAGAACTGCGTTTAGTAATCATGAGCTTGACAGATATGTATCTGTAAACCAAAAAATTATAAAGGGTAAATTTGAAAGTTTTCATCAGTTTAATGTAAAAATATATACATTTTTGCCCAGGTAGGTTCACACATTTCATTTGAACACATAAAGTCTTGATTATGATGCAATCCTATATGTTCTTAATTTAAATAATAAAGAATAATAAAGATGTCATCCTACTTGAAGATTCCTTGTATTCAGTGTTTTTTATCTCCATTCCAATAATTCCTTCAAATTTCTATATTTCAATAGCTTCAAATTTAATCTGTAAAATCAAACCTTGAATTTTAGATTTGTCAGGACCATTACTTTATTGCTTCCTTATATGTAGGTAGGTCTATCCAGTGTAAACAGATTTCACTAAGGACAAAAGGAGTGCTCATTTGCCACTGTCACAAACCAGCCCAAAAGTACAATCTTACCATTCATACACTCAATCTTGACTTTTACAACCAAGAACTTTGACTTATTCAAATTACCTCACCTGACTCCAATCAACAACGGGGTGCCTATCTCATAACATCTGAGCAATCTGAAACATTAGGCTTTATGGCTCTCCATGCTGAAAGAGAATATTGCTACTGCTCAAACTGGCAAGACAAGCTGCAAGCAACTGAAAGCCTCATGGTCTTTTGGTGACTGCAAAAGCTCTCAAGCAGATCTCATCCCCTTCTGGTCTGTGGGAATATATTATATGAGTGTAATCAGTAGAAACAGGATCTTGATTTCTGAGTAGTAAGGAAAATGGCAGAGGAAATGCTCCAACATCTTAAAAGAGCCTTGTTAGAAAGGACAGAAACTCTTACTGGAATATCTGGGAAGAGCATTGAATTTGATATTTCATAGCAAATCAGAGGCAGAATCAAGACTGGCGTAAACATTTTTGAGAAGCAGTTCTATATCTAAGACCCAAAATTCTACATAAGACAATTTACACTTTTTTTTTTCCTAGTAACTTTTGCCTAAAGAGAGGTTATTGGATTTTAGAGTGTAATGTAAGTATAATGCATAATAAGGAAAAACAGGAGGAAAAAAAGTATACCTGAATGTATATACTCAAAAATATACACTGAGTGTTGCCCCAAAGGGCCACTACAAGAAATTGTCTTACTTATACAAAGTCAGTGCTCTTCTGTTTGAAGTGTGATACAAAATTTTTCTGTTCTAAAAAGATATCATATGATGAAGAAACAGCAAGGGCTTTACTAACAAAGTGTATCACATCCCTTGAACACAGTGCTTATTCCCAACAACATTCTAGAACCTGCTTTTACTTATCCCAACTTCCAACTAATTCTTCTCAACAAGCACCTTTAATGATAACTGGGGAAAAGCTTCCCTCTTGCTCTGACTGATTTCCAATATAACCTAGGTTATTTTCTTCAGAAGAACAAAAAGCACCAGTGCAGCTAGAAACAGTTGAAGATGAATGGGACGAAAAGAATGGCTGGACAAGATTGTTTCTCACAGTCCAATCATTGCACATTGACTCACTTATACTATGTATATCTGTTCTTGCTACAGGTCAATGAATAAAATTCAATTTAGTGGATGATGGTTTTATATTCTCCAAGTTAATTTCATGGACTTATTCCGCTTTTCACTAATTTCACTGTGGGAAGAGATTAAAGCATGGGAATGTTTATATGACTGTCACATGTTCATGTTGGGAATTCTTGAGAATACCATCTATACACTTTCTTGGGAATTCAGTGATCCATCACTATCAAAATTCCATGCTCTCACATTTGTTCTTTTTGTAAACTGCACACACATATACAAATGTCATAAAAACCTGCCACCTATACAGGCAACATAGTTAACACACTGTACCCAGTATTGCAGACACCACCCACAGTAAAACCTTCCCTGTTACGTCAGTAATTTCAAAGCTGCTATTGCAGAAAGTTAGATATTTTATATCAGAAGTCATTTGACCAACACATTCACTTTTCTTAGCAACTGTGCAGAAATGTTTTGTGACATTTCATTAGTAGACTGTTCAGCATAGAAAAAAATGACGATCTCTGATTAATAAAGAAGACCACACAAGTTATTTTAATATTGGCATTTGAGATTATGCCCGATTAAGGTGAAGTTTATTGATCCCTATAGCCTATGAACATCACATATCCCTGGGTGAAGATACAAATAATTCAAAAATGAAGTCTAAGTTGTTTATCTCTGTTATTTCAAAGTTACAAGAAGAACCTTGTTTCCATTCTGAAAAGAGGGCAAAATGCTCTGTGTCCCTGTTATGTATTTGAACACCTCAGTAGATGACCTCTACAGACATCCAGACCACAAATCTGGCATAGTGTGTCACTATGACACTTGTAATAGCTTTATATGATGCAATGTTTTGCAGTGACCCCCAATACATTCCTCAGATGGACAAGTTTCTCTGAGAAAATTTTAATTTCTATCATGAGCTAAATTTTGCAATGTGGAAATGAGGTTTATGAAAAACCAAACCTGTAGACAAGAGATTATATGGACACTTGAAAAGTCAGCTTTTATATCTATTTCTTCCTTCCTGAAGATATGTTTGATTTTATTGTTTTTAACACTTTTTTGGACTTACATGTTTTGATTGTGTCTTTCAATGCAGGTGTTAAAAAGGAGAAGCTGAAGCAACCCAAACCCCATCCAATCTTGGGTTAACCCCATCCAAACCACCTACTTATGCTGACATTGTTTTAAATTTATACTGTACTGAAATTTAATCTAAATAGATGATTTTTAAAAGGTTCTTTTCTACTAACAATGAGAAAATAATTTTAAACTTAAAAAAAATCCCATCTTTTTATTTCAGTATTTGTTGTGAAACATATTTAAGAAGAGACTGGGGTCAGTATTTAATTTTTTTTTGGTGCTGTTTTAATGTTACTATCTAAGTGGTTATTATAGGCACCTCATCATCAGTTGTTAAGAATTCTTGAGTCTTTCCTTTTGAAGAAGGGTAAAAGGTAAATAATGTCTAGGAGAAAATGAACGGCAACTGTTTTTTCAGTACTTCAAGTGGTTAGAATGGCATAAGCCTGCCTGATATTGTGTAAAGCTGAGACGTGAAATAAAAGAAAACTGGTGTATAAAACTCATCAAGATGAAATTCCAATGGGAAGGTCAGCCAGCTTTGTTAGAGTCAGTGATGGAGGCAGAAAAGAAAGAGAGGCTGGTACAAAAACCCTGACAGGGATTTTTCAGAGGTTAAAAATAGCAGGAAGTTATCTGGCTCTTAAATGCATTGGAGTTACTTGTCACATGAGAAAAACAGGTGGGAGCACAAAGAGGTTCTTCACCCCTTGGGGAAAACCAGTATTTCTAAGCACGTTGATTATTGTTTCAAAGCCTAGGAGTGGAGGATTTTTTTCCCAAATCATCCAGTCTGGCTATTATAACTCAATTTTGGGGTAGGGAATATGGGTTTGTGTGTTCAGACAATGTTTCTCTTACTGAGATTTTAATTTCATTATATGGAAATTTGAGTAGATGGCAACTTTTCTTTGTTTTACACTGAACCAGTCTTGTGATAGGTACTCAGTAAGTGATGGTTATTGGTTTCAGTGACTATTATAATGTAAATTTTGTCCTCTTATCCAGTTTTATCACTATTTTTAAGATCAAACAAGACAAACCTGTTCCAGTTGGGTTCTGGTTTCCTAAATTACCATTTGCTTTATATGCAACCATTATGTCAGTAATGACACTGTCCCAGGCAAACGATGAATAGGTATTTTGACCTGGCTCTTAACAGTGCTGTTTTCATATTTCATAGTGAGGAGAACAGAGGAGCACTACAGGAATTGGTCTGAAACAGAAATTTTCTGCAAACTCGTTCTATACTGAGGGGAAATGAATATTCCTACAGCTATATGGTTACCACATCATTTAATTAAAAACATGTTTAAAAAGATCATACCTGTGCTCCATCTTTCTCTTTTGCTCTCAGTTATGATATGTGGGCTAAATTTACATCAAACTACACATGTGCATTCCTCCATCTTTGCTAAACTTTTTTTTCCTAGGCAACTGACTTTTTAAACTTTTATTCTTACTGTTTCAAAGCAGTTATCCTTTCAATTACTATTTTTCTCTCTTGCATACTTGAATGTCAGAAAGCTGCACCCACTATCACATGACCTAAATATTCACTTAGAGTGAAATATTTTCAAAGCAGTGACCTTCCACAGCAAGCTAGAAAATTGATAGTAAAAGCCATTCTATTGATGTTTCTCTTTTCCTTTGTTCCTGTTTCCTAAGGAAAGTAGATTGGAAATACAGCAATTATCCTGCCTGGATATTGAAAGGGATTTCTGAGCAACCTTGCACAATTGAGCTGGCACATGTAAAAACTGTTTCTGACTCACTGAGCTGGCATATACTGCTAAATCAGCATTGGCAGGACTCCAGGCAGCCTGTCACCAACACTGGATATTGCAGTAAGTACCAGTTCTGAGTATTGTATCCAAATTGGTTTTATTGAATTGTTTCATTCAGTGCTGCAAGGTTTGGCTTAAGAAACTAAAGCCTTGGACTAAAAATAAAAAGACCACAGTGGAGCTAAACGTGTGCCAGCTGAGCTATGGTAACTGAGTATGTTATTAACAAAAAGACTTTGCTTAAATTCCTTTCAATGCTCATATTTTCTTACTCACAAGGACTTTTAAATATTTTACAAAAGTATCAATAAATTTACAAATTATCTTTATGAAATAATTCACAAAATAAAAACATAGGCCAAAACATACAAAGACGAATTAAACGAAATACCCTTGATTTTTTTGGCAATGTTTTTGTTGTCTGGGGGGGGATACCTTAGAAACTGTGCTCTTTTAACTAGGTAAATCTTGATATGGTAGTCAATTAGTAAATTTCTCACTTCAGTTTTAGCAGTACCATGTTTTCTTTAATTTTCTGCAGACAAGGGACATCTACAGAGACAACAATCACACTTCAGCCATTCATATAGATTTACTAGTCTGTGGTAATTCAGTTGAATCTGGGCTGTATACTTGGTGTATAAAAAGTGACACTCAGTGAGGACAAGATTAGTCCCACATGAACTTAACTACACACCAAGGACATTCCAACATACTTGATGAAAAATAATGTAAGTAGGTCTCCAGTAAGGTTCATTTATTAAATAGTGTTAACTTTAGAGAGAGAGAGAACATAGTAGAGGTAAAAATATCAGGAAATACGACATTAGAATAATGGAGCCTGAGATCATGCATCCTGGATGCCAGAAAGGCTGTATAGCTCTAAAAATTCTGTGAGATCTTTGTTGCTCTTCCTGCATCTTCAAGGTGCATTAATAGAAAGGAATCTGTCAGGGGAGAATCATAATTATTTTTTTAGCAGATTATTTATGACAGCTATTAATGTTCAACAATCTCCTTGCTTCCTGCTCTTTCTGGTTNCACTTCATTGCCTTGCCTTCCCCACTTAGAAAATGACAAAGTCTTCTGGGCATGTTCAGATACCATTATAACCTGCTGAAATACTCAGAGTTGCTCAGAGGTGAATCTCTACCAAAACAAAAAGGAAAATACTTTTTCCTACCTCCTAAAGCTTAATCATTGTTACCTTCATATTTATGAAGAGAAATTGTACTTTACATTTCATGTAAAGGTGTAAATTGACAATTAAACTCCTTCAGCTGGGTTTAATGCTTACTTCAATTAAGATTGTGTCACTTTTTTGAGTTTTGACTAAGACTGGATAATTAAAACTGACTTTGGATGATATTGAGTTTGGGATGAACTTAGCCATCAAACCTGTCTTTAAGGATCATGTAGCTACTGGTGATTCTACAATCTGCTGCACGTATATTTCAGACTATTCTTTCTTATGACATCCAGCACATACCATGTTAATAACAGATTCCATTCCTTGCTGCCTCTTCTCAGCTTTTTTAGCTATTTCCTTCCAATCTGTAATCATACGTCATGTTTTCCAGACCTCTGTCCATTTCACTTCCTCTTTTCTGGACTCTGTACAGAACTTTATTTGACTATCATCTTCCAAGACTGGATGGAGTTCTCTAGCTGGTATCAAGCAGACCAAAAGCATAATTCAACATGACTTGAACAACAAGGTATTAGACTGCTGTAGATGGTGTTCTCCCTCGCCTGGTACTGCCCATACCCTGTCTGTATAGCTGATCATTGCTGCTAATATGCAATACTTTGACATTTGTTCCTTTTGAGCAGTAGTCTCCTTTCAGCATCACCTTTTCAGTTTATGAAGAATGTTTTGAATGAAATTATGGTTTCCATTATATTTGCACCTTATCCTAAGTTATGTCATCTTCAAATGTGATGTCTCTGTTCTATTTCATGATGCAAACCAATAACAAAATACGGAACAAAACACAAGACAGATCCTTGTGCATCCTGTACTGGTGTATCACTCTAGTTAGATAATGTGGAAGGATTTTCAGTTCACTAGCTCTGTGACTGTACATTAATTTGCTTTTGAGGGTATTATGGTGGGTAGTGCTATAAGCCCTGTGAGTGCCATATAAATTAATTCTCTTATTATATTTGCATACAAACAGGTTTACACATTTTTAATACACATTAGCATGGATATATTCAAACAACGTATTTTAACACACAGAAGTTACATAATGTAAACGAATGCAACTCTTCCAGATGAATGAGCATTACTTTACTCAAAAAATACAGTTAAATTCATGTATATCTCTTGATATGCTTGAAAGGCTTCTCAGAAAAAAATGAATGTATGAAAATCTACATTGAAATCAACTTCAGGGCCTTAAGAGTCCATAGATAACCAAATAGGCCTCAAGGCTTCTGAAAAAAAATGCCAAGTTTTTCCAACTCCCCAGCTGTAGTCAGCTGGTTTTCTCTATGGCATCGCTAATTTTTTTCACCTTCAGCTCATCAAGATGTGAATGCTGAAATCCCTTGAGTCTGTTGCTCTTCTAGAACTGACCGACCCAAAGGAATTTAGTTAGCAGGGCAGCAGAATTTCTATCCTGGATGTAAGAAACCAACTTTGGTTATCACTTTACCAAAAACGGTTTCTGTCCTCAATGGCTGTGTGATGTATTGTGTAGCATCATTCGTTCTAAGAGGTTTTCTAAAAAGTTCTATGGTTAGATAATCATCAAAACTGAAATATTTGAATTGCTTTTAGCAGATAGCTAAAGGACATCTTCCTATGTCTGTGAAAGAACACTGATGATGATCATATATAGCAGACTAAATACCTTTTTAAGCCACTCTGTCGGGGATTATTCAGTGATTTTGCTTTGGAAATCTTTGTAACTCCTATGCCCTATACAGCTTAAAAAACCACCAACATGCAGCTATAGTTTTCCAAAAGCAGAACGAAGAGAAGAAATAACATACTTTTCACAAGGGACTTGGTATTATCTGAAAGCCTATAATAAAAATCTCATTCTGTTTCTTCAATTACTTGATTGGTTTCAGTAGGCATGCCTACAATCCAATAAATTTTAAAACAGCTGTAAAAATAGATTTCATTCACTGAAAGATATCCTACTCATGGATCAACAGCAAAGTTAGTAAACATAAAAGAGAATGTGATGAATTACAAACATTCTGAGAGTACCATGCAATTTACCCCAAGACTGTGATTTGTCAGTGATATTTGGGGTAACTGCTCCTTTGGAAACCACCACTAGCTGAAGAATAATATATATTAAAAATTTTGCTTTATCTAGCAGCAGAGAGAGGTTTCTTTGCAAAAAGATCTTGTGAAACACCATAATAACTGGTTAACATTAATCTGTAAGTTTTAGAAGGGTGTTTACATAAACAAAATGTAATAATAATTTTAGACATGCAGAATGTTATAGCTGAGATCAGCTATAGTAGGCTTGCTAATACTTTGATCTATGTGTGCATTTTTGGGAACAAAGGATGTTTTTGTTGGAACTCGTTCTCAGAATATGAGATACAACTGAATGGTGGCAGCAGTCGTTCATGCTGCCGTATTAAGGATGTAGTCTCTGGTGAAAATAAATTACATTTCTCTCCTTTAAAGCATGGTGATTATGAAAGGGTTGAGAGTGGGGGAGGCCCGATATGAAACACCCAAAGAGAAATACTGAAGTATTTTGCAGCACATTACCACTTTCAATAACAAAATATTAATATTTATCTGTATGTTACAATGAACACAGAAGAATTAACATCTAAACAGGAAAAAAATTGCCAAGCAGGAAAATTCAGAAAATTTCTTGATTTCATGTTTCCAAAGGCAGAGAGATCAGAAACAGACAGGATGCAATATATTGGTGCAAAAATCAAGCTTCTGTTTGACCCTTCTTCAACAGAATATTCTGAGCTTTATGTAATAAAATTCAATCACACATGTACTATGAACTAGAAATTCTCTACACTTTTAGTCCAGTTTGTTCCTCTATAAATTGGTAAATACTTCAGGGGAAATTATGAAGGGCTCCACAGTAAGCATAACTGGAATAATCTAACCAGAGGAAAACAATTTCTTGTTAACTTTCTGTATGCTGATTTATGTTCATTAACAGGAAATTTTATATGACTCTCAAATCTCAAATTCATTAGGCATTAGTAATATCTCCTATCAATGTGTTCCCTAGGTTGAATACCTATGGCATATATTATTTTCTTTCAGCTTGTTCTATGTATTTTATTCTTTCCTTCTTTACTCTAATGAAACTGCTGATCTTTCACATTACTCAAATTTGCCAAGTCATTTACATTTCTTCAGTAATGTGTTTTGAAACCCTTTTCTATTATTGATGCAATCTTTTTTGAGATAAAATTGTCAGGACTGAAATCAATTAAAGGGGAAAGCATACTACTAATTTATATACATTCAGAATTATTTATTTCTTATTCTTTGTTTATGACAAACTGTTTATTTTCATAGTTGACTTACATAAATTAATTCCCACCCCCTCAAACATACAGTTCCATTTTAATGGAGGTACTAGAGACATTATTTGATACAAGATCTCTAAATGTTTCTAGTTTCCAGGTCATGTAATTTTAACATCCTGTGCCAAATACTAGTTTCACTCATGCTAGCAGACATCTAACAACATTTTAATGTAGTATCTGTGCTTTCTATTGATTTAATGTGATGTCATTCAAATAGTTCTCTGTGCTAGTTATTGAATGATTAATATCTGTGGAAATCTAAAAGCCTGTAGATTTTATTTTATCTCAGCAACATTAGATGTGAATTTATTTGGGAGATTAATAAAGAACTGTGACACCCTTTAGCTCACCCTGTGAAATGTTATCTCCATTCACATATCTCCCTATGTCTTCTCCTAAACTATAGACAATTTATGTTTCTAAAGTCATTCCATACATTTCATGAAAGTAACTGAAACTGGGAATCATTGTGTTTTTCTAACGCAGACACTGCTATGTGTGACATGTGAAAGGTACCCTTCAGGAATAGCCTCATCCTTGACTGAGGGTTCTTTCCCACAATACTCTCTTGCATTCTTTTATTAACAACTTAATTTTACCACGCACAAAATCACTGAGAATTTAATCTGACAAGTTCATTTGTTATTATTCTGTTACTGAAGATGATAAATGAGAGTTCTGCCTGTTATTATTAATTAAAAGTCAAAAGTGGTAAAAAGATAAACAACAGTAGATTGAATTGCAAGAGTAAAGATTGCAGGAAACCTCATGAATGCAATCAATTGATTTGACAGAATTGTGATAGAATTATGAACAATGGCCCAGCATAGTTTGGACACCTCTGTCCTAAATCCCCTCTGCCTCTGGAAGGTCTGTAAACTGACAGCTGAAACTCCCCTGAAACCAATACACCTTCTGTTTCCCACCGAGTTAAACTGCATGATGGTCAACAAGATTTTCACTTTGCAAGCCAATTGCCTGGGACTGTTATCTCCTGCCTCCTTAGTCTCAATATGCATTAAGAGTTTACCTCTAAATACCCAGGCAATTATAAGAAAACTTCTGCTTCTATTTGTGACAATAGGTAACAGTTTTAGAAACCATTTATTGCAATATGTGATGTTCTAATCCCAAGTATTGCAAGATAGGAGGGGAGTTGTCCTTATACTTGCTGCAGGGTAAGCTACTGTTTCTATACCAACCCATACTGAAGGTTCAGCACTTCTTGTCTGTGCTGTTCTGAGAATGACAAGTTTTGAGGATGCTTTGTCTATGGAATCCTTTCTAATATAGCCTACCTGTAGAATGTATTACGTTATGCTCCTCAGCATACTCAAATGAGCACAGAGAAATGATGACTCTTGGGAGATGTTTGTTCCAGGGCCATCACAGAAACCATCACCCACTCAAAGGACCCTCTCCAGGTGACCAAAGGAGCACGAGGACACAAAACCAGGTGAGAAATGCAAATTAGGGATAGAAAGGAAGACGCATCCTATCAAATCTGTTCTGGGACAGACTGAGCCTCATTTTCCAGGTGTGAAACCCATCAAGATAAGTCAATGCTGGAGCACCCTGTAGTCTGATGCGGTTTGCAGCTAAAGGTTGGGAACATATTATGAGACAAAGGAGAAGAACATTTCAAGGATTGCACTGGATTTACTATGGGATGTTTAGGGAAGGAACTAATGGCAGGAAAATGGAAGAATTTAGGTGATTTGAGGAAGTGTGGGGAAAAGGGTGAATAAGAGGATAAAAAGGGCCTGTGACATAAATAGTTGTTTGTGTGCTTGTGTGGCCACGCCTTGTACCTGAAAAATGCAGTCTGTCTTATCTTCTCATTAAATTCCTTCCTTACTCTTTCTTGGTTGAGGGCCTCTCTATTCTGTGTGCACGTGTGTGTATGGGGTTCTGAGTGCACCAACAGGAGCCAGACTGTGGGTTGGAGGGTCCATGTGTCTGTGGTGCCAGTAACTAGAGGGTGTGCAGCCACTGGGTGAGCATGTGAGCAGTAGCAAAGATCACCCCAGACTAACCTGCAAGGGAACGAAGTGGCCAGAGAGCCGTGCGTGTGTGTCTGTGTGTGTGTGTGCATGTCTGTCTGTTTGTCTGCCTGAGGGGGAGACCACAGGAGGAACTGACTGTTGGAGAGAGCAGGGGGTTCCAACCTGATCCAGAGAACAAACAGAAAGACTGTGGGGTGTGCTGGTCTCCAGAGGTGAGAGCTGATATTTGTGTA
>VYZT01041781.1:0-16609 GCA_013400735.1 Pomatostomus ruficeps | reverse complement strand
GCGGGAAAGGTGCTGATTTCAGCCCTGTAGCGTCAGGATTGCGTCAATTTGGGTTTCAACCACGTACTCAGTCTCAGAGCAGAGCTACTCAGAAGAGCCAAAACAGGAAGGTGGCTGCAAATCAGTGTGCAAAGGGGAGGACCGAAGGTTCCCCTCCCCCCTCTCCTCCAGTCCCCTAGCAGCCTCCTCCTCCACTGTCCCCACTGCTCATGTCTCTGGGTTTTGGGTGGTTTTTGTTGTTGTTTCCTTTCTTCCTCTCTTTATTATTTTTTTTTCAAACTGCGCTGGCAAAGAAGGCTACCCAGGCACCGTGAGAGCGGAGTGCCGGGGGACAGCAGGGCAGCGCGCTTGGTGCCCCGGGTGGGTCGCTTGGCATCCGGGGAGGCGGCTGCCTCATCCCGGACAGCGGCTCCAGCACCGCGGACAGCAGCTCCAGGACCGCGGACAGCGGCTCCAGCCCCGGACAGCGGCTCCAGCACCGCGGACATCGCTCGCCATCAACATGGCTCCGATCGCGGACAGCCCCCAGCAGTTCGGTAAGCGCGTCCCGGCTGCCAGCACTCGGGGCCGGGAGATGCTCCCTTCCCCTCCCCGGGAGAAGAGCAGCCTCTGCTGAGCCTCCCGGTGTCTCCCAGCACACAGCTTGTTGGGAGGGACCTGGTTTCCCCCCAGTCCTCTTCAGGTCTCTAAAGTTGTGTGAATTTGCTTTCTTTCCCTCATCTCTCTTCCTTCCTCCCTCCCCATTCCTCTTCCCTGGGTAAAGTACCGGAAGAGATAAAGAGATTTTTGTAGGTGCGGTTTTGGATGAGAGAGGTTTGGGGTTGTTTTCTGTGTCGCTGCTAAAGTAACGTGGATCCAGAGTTAGATGATGTAAATGCATCTTGTGCTATAGAGAAAATCTTTGTTCAAGTCATTCCTTTTATTCTTGTTGTAGGTCAATCATTATTTAGTATGAAAGGACATTGCTAGGAAGATGAAAATACAGGATTTCAGTGTTTTTAGCTGAACAATTGCATCTTAACCAATCCGGTTTCACTGAGAATAACAAAGACGATAATGAACTTTTCAGTTTTGTCGTTTCTATGCACTGGATGTAATGTGGTACCAGAAGTTTCAGAAACAGTCATGTATATGCAGTTATAAAATGCCAACATAAGTTGCTTTAGTGAGAAAAGCAGTAAGTGGGAATGTTTCTGAACTCTGCTTTACAAATATTGACTCTAGCCTACCTTACGCTTGCTTTAGCAGTGGTTTGATTCAAGGATCATTCCACTGACTTAGGTGAAGAGACTCCAGATTTGTATAACATAACTGGAATAATAACTTCTTCCAGAATCAGTAGGCGATGTTTCCTATTAATGCACTGCCTTGAGAGTTAACCAATTGATTTACATTTTGAAAATAGCAAGAAATTCACGTTTTGACATAATTAGTTGTAAATATAAAACCATTTTAGTTACCATTTCATCTTCTTTCCTGTTCCACCCACTTGAGGTTTCTAACCACACTT
Organism: Pomatostomus ruficeps; assembly: GCA_013400735.1. Lineage (NCBI taxonomy): Eukaryota > Metazoa > Chordata > Aves > Passeriformes > Timaliidae > Pomatostomus > Pomatostomus ruficeps. The sequence continues at coordinate 15,099 of VYZT01041781.1, read as the reverse complement.
GTGACATCATGCTTGTCTAATTACTTATTTAAGAAAGATAATTAATATTTTAAATATCAAATTGATTCTACCACTACTTTCAGCAGTGGTAGAATGAAAGTAGAACATAATATCCATTACTATAAAAAGTCTATTATCTCATTAGAAAGTATTTTAAATGCACAAACCATTCTTAAAAGAAATTAAAGTATTCTGTTTCGTTTTCAATTACTTTTAGCTTTCTGGTTTTATATCATGTATATTTAAATTTCTGCAGCCCAGGGAATTCTTGAAACTCAAAACCATGTCCTTAACTTAGGAAAAATACTTTTTGGTTATGTATATGGTTTTCAGCCATTTCATTAAGTTCTTGCAATTAAGTATATAGACTAGTATGTCTTGTAGGCGTCAGGAAAGTGACATGAATGTTGTCATAAAAAATTAATAACCAGGCCTGATCCTTTCTGAGTTGGAACATTATGTCCTACTTTGCTCTGATAGTATTGTTGTGGATTTTTTTTTCTGAATCATCCCACTGCAAAGCAAAGGTGTAGTGGCAGCACATTTATCTGCCCAGGTTTTGCCTGGACAAAGCTGATTTAGTAGTACAGGGGGATAGTTTTCCTTTGCTCATCCAGAACGACCATAGAGAACCAGAACTGTTACATAATTGCCTTTATGCATCGACAATGTCATGACATTAATATTCTATTGGACATCCACGGTTGCAGGGAATAAAGATTAAGCTCTGATTGTTACATTGTGGGAGGTTTAAACTCACTTAGTAATGTTACTTATGGGCAAAACTGGATTTCCAATTAGTTGTGCTCATTTACCCTTTGATGCATGCTTTGAAGGGCTTATGATACTCTGTATGTAAATAATGTATCCACATGGCAATGGAGGTTGTAACACTTGCTCAGGTTTCTCTTTATTCACTGTAAATATAGGATTCATGTTAAAATTGTGGAGAATTATGTTTTAATGTTTTTTCTTATATACTCTTAAGAAGTACTGACACTTTCTGTAAACTCCCCATAAGCTTTGCTTCAGTGTCTTAAATGTAAAGCTTAGTGGTTATCAATGATAAACAACAGGATTTTTTAGCTTCAGACTTACATGTGACTACCTGATGTCACATCCATCTAGAAAAGACACTTGGTAAATAATTATTCTAAATTTTCTTGATAGACTTCCTCCTGCAAAGTATGGACAATCCCAGTTGAAACTGTTGAGTGCTATAACCTCCAATTAAACTCACTTCTTTCAAGAGATACCTCCAGGCAATTATGGGATCACACCATAAAAAATTAGTTAATTGAGTGTACAAAGTATTCTAGGAAACACTGTGAAAAGCAGATGCTATATCTATAAGTAATGCATATTTCGGAGTGTGTCTTAGCTAACCAACAGCCCTTCATAAACCCAAAGCTGAAACCAGCTGAGAGCTGGTATTATTCACAGACACATAAGCTCAGCAACTACACAACTACACACAGAGGGTTGAGACAGTTGAGAAATTATGAACGGTGATTATTATTAGGATGGGAATAGTGTTTTCCCCCCTAACTCTCCGTGTATGGAAAAATACTAGCATAACAAGCATGCCTTGGTGTGGGACTGCACACTGGTGCCTGCAGGTGGTGAACAATATATGCAATGCTGAGCTCTTCCAGTCTGTCAATCCTGCTGATATCATCATGTCATATCAATCTGTTTTACCAAATTATTGTTTTATTAAATAACAACCAGAATTCAAGGTACTGCTTCTTATGTGCTTGTTGCCATTTATTTGATTTGCAGATGAAATTCCTACAGTGGTTGGCATCTTTAGTGCATTTGGCCTTGTCTTTTCTGTGTCGCTCTTTGCTTGGATCTGCTGCCAACGCAAATCTTCCAAGTCCAATAAAACCCCTCCATATAAGTTTGTCCATGTTCTGAAGGGGGTTGATATTTACCCTGAGAATCTCAACAGCAAGAAGAAGTTTGGAGCTGATGATAAAAACGAAGCAAAGAACAAAGCAGTAATGCCAAAGAATTCTCTCCATCTTGACCTGGAGAAGAGAGATCTAAATGGCAATTTCCCCAAAACAACTGCAAAAATGCAGAGCTCTCCAGATCTTGAAAATCCATCTCCTAAGCACTTTGCAGAAAGGAAGAAAGATTCAGTATCACCTGACAGCTTGAAATCCATCACTTCCCTGTCATCTGAAGATAAGCAAGACAAGCTGGGAACTCTCTTTTTCTCCTTAGAGTACAACTTTGAGAAAAAAGCATTTGTAGTGAACATCAAAGAAGCTCATGGGCTACCAGCAATGGATGAACAGTCAATGACTTCTGATCCCTACATCAAAATGACAATCCTACCTGAGAAAAAGCACAAGGTGAAAACCAGAGTGCTGAGAAAAACCTTAAATCCAGCTTTCGATGAGACTTTCACTTTTTATGGGATCCCCTACAGCCAAATTCAAGACTTAACACTTCACTTCATGGTCTTGAGCTTTGACAGATTTTCCAGAGATGATGTCATTGGAGAAGTCCTCATCCCCCTCGCTGGAATTGAATTGTCGGAAGGAAGGCTGCTAATGGACAGAGAGATCATCAAAAGAAATGTTAGGGTAACATGTTTTTTCTTCAAAGTTTGAAAATGTGCTAGGGCTAGCTATGATTTTTGTGTCACCTTTTTTAATGCTGCTGCCAACTTGAAAAGAAAAGCTGAAAAGCTCACCATGCAATTCCTGAGACACTTTCTTAATGGCAGTGTGAGGAAGCCATTACACAAATGCAATAAAAAAAATTACAACAAGCATGTTGAAAGAAATTGCTAATGCCCTAAGCTCTAATTTCTTATTCATCTGGTTGAGCAAGTTTGAGTGGACCTATTCCAGTTAGCTCAAGCAGACTCAAACCCCATTGATTTGCTTTTAATTATTTTTAAATGAAAGACTAAAAATATTTATATATATTTTTCCCTTTCTTCTCCATCCCTTTATCTATTTGACATCATTCTTTCTTAAGTCTTACTGAAGTCAATGGAAATGTCAGATACATGGTGTAGCACGTTCTTAAGGAACCTAGGCAGTATTTAGTGACAGGAGTGGGACCTGCTAGAGACCATATTGCTGATGTTGTAGGATGTTCTTACATGTTGGTGCTGTCAGCACCTTGTCTCTCATGAATTGTGATACAGGCTGCAGCTTTACTAAAAGTGGTAAGGGAGAAGCCATAGACTTGTTGGAGTCACTGGCAAAATGTCCTGGCTTCACCAGGACAAAAATATTTCATACTGTGATGTCTCAGTCGGGAATGTAAGGGTTGTTTACAACCACCCCAGCTGAACCACAGGAATGCACAGGCATCACACACACGTCTCTTAAATCCTGCTAAGGGAGTGGAATGTGTATTGACATTCAACATGATTGTTTTCACATGACAAACGTACTGCCAAATAAAATAAATATCCTCTAGAAAACATACCTATAGCTAATGCTGTTATTTTGCAATTCTATCACTATATGGCAACAAATATACCTATGTCACTGATCCTTTGTTGAAAACTTATTGGATTTTCTGGTATATAAGGTACTAGCTTCTCTTGCTTTCCTTGCCTTCCTTCGCCCTTTGAAATAAATTATTCCTGCAAATTTGAATCAAATAATCATAGAGAAAATCTTTGATCTCACCTTTAGTTCATGTAACTTATACTGCTTTAGAAAGTGTCAGGGAATAAGATTTAACTGACAGTTTGGATCTTTCCTGTTTAAAATAATTTACTGAATGTTTTTTTCTTTACCTGTACTAGATTTTTGCATCCTAATATATCTTTATGGAATTTTGTTTTGCATAAGATCATTTTTTTTCCAACTGAGATGTTTTTTCTCAAGATTTCATTTCTACTCTCTGAAGATAGTGATGTCATGTCAACCTATATTTTCCATTTATTTATTATTTATATTTGTTTAGTCTAATAACCAATCATAAGAAAAGTTATATAACTATTATAGAAGGAAATTGTATTCACTATATAAATCAGAATAGCTGCATACATTATATCCTTTTACACAGTTTTAAAGCATACATTTCTGTGACATTTCTTAAATCTTTTTCATTCTGGTTTAAACTTGGTCAATATAATTGCTTATAAAGAGTTTGTTTTTTTTCCTTTAATTTCCTCAGAAATCATCTGGGCGTGGAGAATTACTGGTCTCTCTCTGTTATCAGTCTACAACAAACACACTCACTGTCGTTGTTCTAAAAGCCAGGCATCTACCTAAATCTGATGTGTCAGGATTATCAGGTAATGGTTTTAATAATGAATATGCCCTAAGAATATAAAACAGAATGACAAAAGAAAGCTGAAATGTGACATTTCAAAGACTAAAAATATTCCATAAATGCAGAAATGGTGTTTTTGTTATTTACAGCCTATTCATTTTATTCATATCTAGGTCAATACTTTATTTCCAGGGTATATATTTTACAAATTTGTTCTTCAATCACATTAAAAAAAGGTGACATCTGTTAGCAGTGGAAAACAATGAGTTTTATGATTGTCTTGAACAGAACCCATCTGCCATAAACATGGGATGTTGTTTGCAGATACCAAAAGCTTTTATTTATGAAAAAAATCAGTTTATTTGTAGAAGATCGGTATTGAGTGAGATCATCATATGGCTTATCTCAGAAGAAAAGCAGCCAGTTACCTCTGTGTTGTATTTGGCCTGCTGAACACTAACATTTATTTGGCAAGGTGAAAAGGTGAGCTGTGCCGTTGCTGGAGGAGGCTGCAGCATGACACCCGTGCTTCATCCTGAGCCAAATTTGGGGTGCATTAAGAGGGATCAGGTTTCATCCTCTCTCCTCCTTGTCTGCTGCCATTTCTCATTCAGTGGAACCTCCTCTGAAGCCAATTCTAGAATTGCATGTAGATACACTTTAAGGCTATATAATATAATAGCAGTATAGAAATTAATGTTCGATATATAAGACTGCCACACAAAAACAACAGTACATAACAAAGGGTTATGGTACCATATCTGCTGCTGTAAACATCTCTGTTTACAGAACAGAGAGTCTTTCATTTCACTGGATTTTTTTAAAGATGCAGAAGATGAAGCAGTTTTGGGAAACACTGAACAATAATCACTACAGCCAATAATACAGTTTTTCTATTTCTCATACTGCAATTTACCTGGAAAGTTAGCCCATCCTGAATCCAATGCAAGAAAGATATAGATAATTCCCATCAAGTTGCATTTAAATCTTCCTTTTGATCTACTTTTTTTTTCACATATCAGAAGGAGAAAGGGTATATATAGAGACCAACAATTGATTTCACTAGAGAGAGGATTTGTACTTTTAACAATCATGCCCAGTCACAGGAGGTAGTGGTGGTTTCATGAAGACAGCATGACAGCAAACTCATCTCAACAGACTTGCCTGGTGTTTACCCAGGTGGGAAAATAACTTGGTAAAAAAGCCCCTCTGGTCACAGCATCCACCTGGACTCTGTGGAACATCCAAATTGCATACCTGCTTACTACATCACTTATAAGTAAAGCTATAAAATTTACTTGTTTTTCCTGCTGCCCCCTTGCTAACTGCAATGGGAATGCAGCATTTCTAAAGGCAGCCATGTTGCACCTGGACACCTACCTCATTTAAACAGTTCTTAATTATTCTCTGTTCATCAACATGGCCAAGTGCAATAGATATTTAGATGTCAGTAGCATACTGCACCCAGGACAGTCATAATTTGCTCTGTGACTTTCCCTTCATCCCAACATTAATCTTGGAAAAGGAGGAGGGTGAAGTGGTGTTTCTATGGGATAAAATAAATAATTGCACAATTCAACCCCCTTGAGAAGAGGAGAATTATTTATACTTAGAAGATGTTCCATTTTCACAACCCTCTTGTTTTCCTTGGTCACTGGTGCTGAGGTCTCATAAATAACCTAATAAAATCAAGTGGAACTCTCTAGCCTTATTTAGTAGCTGGTCAAAGGTAACAGTCGGAAATCTTCCTCCAAAAAGAAATGGAAACAAGTATGGATCCACTGATTGTTATTGATTTTGATATTTCTAATGCTTGTATGACATACAATAATTTCAAACCCAGTGAGTGTTTTCATTAAGCCCTGTTTTTGAAATGTTCATTATGGTAACAGAATATGAAAGTGAGAGGTACTGTGTTATACCCCACTTCTGGTAGACTATTTAAGGAAAAATGTAACTTTTAGTCATCCAACCATTTCAGTCTGATAACTGTGACATAACATTTATAAATACTGTTCAGTTTTAGTATTACTTCTTTTTAAAAAGTATTCAAGTGCTTTTGATGATTAATTTGGCTGATTGTTTACATAAACTATCATATTTGACTGGGTTCAGTAGAAAAGATTTTGTACTACATCACTGCACCCTGACAACCTGGAAACAGGCCCACATGTTCACTGAAAAAATGCCAAGGTAATTGAAATGGTTGATTTTTTAAAATGTTCCCTCTGAAGGAATAAATATGGCCATTATTGAAGACAATAGCAAGGGAATCTTACAACAATTTAATGATTATGAGGAATGCAAACATTCTGAGTTGGTTGATAGCTAAAAATACGGGCATTTTCCCTTGCCATATTCAACAGTAGTACAACACTGGTGTAAAGTCAAATACACATTCTAACAGCAAACATACCCTGACACTTAAAGTTTGGTGTCAAATTTGTTCAATAACAATTGGTGGCCTCAATTTAATCAGGTCAATTGACTTAAGAGAACCCCAGCAGAAATATCACATCCATTCTCTCAGCCCAAGTTCTTTCACTCCCTTCTGGAGCTTTTCTTTTTGTGGGTCTGATTAGTGCTAATGATTATACCCCAGCAGAATGTGTGAAAAGCAAATTTCTGTTACACATAAATATGTAATGATACATATTTTTCAGACACCATTAGAATTTTGTGCACTTTCAGACCATCTCTGAATGTGGTAGAGATGTTGTTAGGTTTAATGGACTGCAGGACAGGATTTTTGTCATGAAGGAAACATCTGTATTTGATCACAGTCTAAACTTCACTGCCTGCCTTGAACACAATTTTGGTGAATATAAAGCGAAATTAAAGGGACTATTTCAGATGTAAAAAAAAAAAAAATTAAAAATTGAATGAGATGAATCATCTTTAATAACTTGAAACATCTACTCATTGTGATGTAATTATGTTGGATAATTATGGAATTTGCCATAAACTAGATCAAGGAATTTCTAAACAACATAGGTCAATAGCTAATCTGTACTCTTTCTTTTCATTGCAGACCCTTATGTCAAAGTGAACCTGTACCATGCCAAGAAAAGAATTTCTAAAAAGAAAACCCACGTGAAGAAGTGCACCCCCAATGCAGTGTTCAATGAATTGTTTGTCTTTGACATTCCTTGTGAGGGCCTTGATGATATCAGCATTGAATTTCTGGTTTTAGATTCAGATAGGGGGTCAAGGAATGAGGTCATTGGCCGGTTAACCTTGGGATCTTCTGCAGAAGGAACAGGTGGAGAGCACTGGAAAGAGATCTGTGAATATCCTAGGAGGCAAATTGCCAAATGGCATATGCTGTGTGATGGTTAGCAGCTTAGAGAGGGGCTGGATCTTAAAAATCTATATTTATTTCCATAGGCAAGGAGCAGGTTTTTTTCTTTGCTACATATAATTACAAGCTTTTAACTACAAAACTTTTTTTTCAAGGGGAGTGGGGGGTTTGAAATAAAATTGGATTGAATTATCAGAACAGAAGGTAATTTTCACAGTAAATAACAGCATTTCTATTTCATTAAACTTTAACATAATTAGTTCAGATTCATATTCTTCTAGAGTTTAAGTAGACTGTAAATTCTGAAGCACTATAAACTTCAAGAAGAACAGACTATGTTTTGAAAAAGTCACTTATTAGTGACTCATATATAGAAGAAGATAACATTATTGCAGTATGTCAAAAAAAAACCCCACCTGTGGCTTATTAAGGAAGGGGATAGATCTATAAAAGCCATGGGGATTGAGGGTGAGAAGTGGGGGAATTCCTTCTGTTCCTCCACTAAAAGCCTTCTTTTAGGAAAATTCAATCATTGTTTGCAAGTTTTGGTTACTTACACTTTGATCATCCCAAAGAATGAACATGTTTTCAGCATTTTGCTTTACATATCACATCATGTAAAACTAGGCTTTTTAAGTGTAGAAACATTATATAATTATTTACACTTGAATTTTTTTAGTAAGTTTATATAAATATAATTTATTTTATTACAGTGACCAAAATAGATACATACTTCAAATTGATGATCAAGTTAACATACATTTTTTGTTAAAAGGGCTCCTTTACGGGTGACTGTACATGGTACAGTATAGCTAGAATTTGGGGTTAGATATGGCTTGCATTTTTTTCCTCTAGGTAAGATTACACTTTAAACATTTCAAGCCATACAAAAGAATTTCTGTTGAGATGAGGTAACATACAGTATATTACAATCTATGACTTTTCTCCAATTATGTTTTAACCATTCATTAGTACTAAAGGAAAGTTGTTGTTTTTTGGTATTGATTTTTTTTGTAGTTTCATTAAAGAATAAACTAAATAGTGAGACAGAGAAGAAAATCATATTCTGCTGTTTAACATCCTGTGTTTAACATCCTGGACTGTAATGAATGCCATTAGAGTCAGCACCAATATACAAACTTCAGTGCATTTTTAAAATTTTGCAGGACAGGAAACCAAATTCACCTTATAATTTCTCCAATACTATGTAGACATACTTGGAAAATGCATTTCACTTTGATTATATGAATTAATGCACATTACTGACTGTACTGAAAATGGTGTTGGTAAGGGAAAATAGCATCCTGATTTCATGTCAGTGTGACACGTCTATTTAAACTTAAATTGTGTCAGGCTGAGGAAATACCAAATGTAACAATAACAAGTGTACAAATAAAGCATTTAGACCTGTGAAATTTAGTCTTGGTCACACCAGATAGGTTTTTAGGTTGTCAGAACTATAGCACAACTATAAGGAGATTATTTCCTAAAGTTTGTGCACTAATTTCTGATACAGAATTGCTTGCAAGTATTAGTCCTACTTCATTTTCAAGTACAATATATATAAAGAAGAAGATAATGATGTTAGTTGTTGACATAAAGAAGGGTTAAAAACATGGAAAACCATTTTCAGTATTTTTGCCTATGTCATTTGTCACATGTAATCCCATTGAAGTGAAGAAGACCACTTGGGAATTAAGGTACTGCTCATTGTGAGTAAAAGTAACAGAATGGGCATGCCAGGTTAGAACAAACCAAACATACATTGAATGTCAATCTACTTTCATTAAACAACAGACCTAGGTCCTACTTAAAACTGTTGGGGATTTGTTGTCTACTTTACCTGTTCTCATATGGCAAAATTATGTTTGCAGGAAAGGACACTGAAATATGAAATATGCAAGTAGACAAATAGTACTGGGAGAATTCCATTGAGGCTCTTCCAGGTTTTGTGTCAGTATTTTCTCCAGTTTTTGAGAATGTGTTTGATACAACAGTGTTTATAGTTTTCTGTAAAAATACATTTTCAAAATAACATAAACATGCTTTTTATGATAATGCTAAATGTAAAAATATTGCGTATTGTATGTATAAAGGAGAGGAATCTTTTTTGATTATTTCTTTAGAAAGCTGATTAACTGCTTAAGGGCTAGAGTTTGCCAGCCACATTGAAGCAGAGCTAATCCAAAGCCACCAAGTGAAAGGAGAGATGCCCACACGCTTCAGTGGAGTTTGAAGTGCAATCACAGAGCAAAACTCTTCTGAGTCAACCCAGAAATGTCACTGGGACCATGGATACGGGGAGACATTGTTTTATCTGATGGAGACTGGGAGAGTTTAGGTCAGTATAACACAATCAATGCTGTTACAATTTCTAGAAATTAAAAACCTGAGATGGAAATGATTGCATCAAAGAGAGTGGGGCATCTTGAAATTTAAAAAGATGGAGGTTTTTGTATGCTGGCCCATAAGTAGTTCATTATCTCTAAAAATCAGATGACAGGCATCATCTGTCTCCAGTGAACACAAAATATGACATTAGGGGATAACAATTCATCTTTTTGAATTAATGCTGGGCTGTGATCATCTTTCATTTTGCATCCAACAAGTCATCATAAATTTTTTTTTTTTTTTTAGTTTTTATAGCAGCTTAAAGGTTAATATTTCTACCAGCTAAATGGCAGCTTTTGTTGGGGGTAGGGGGGCTGGAATGGGAAAGGGAAGCAAAGGTATTTTTATTAAACCTAAGAAACCCTGTAAATAGAGTTTTTTTCTTTTTTTTCTCATTTAAAGCAATGCTTTGCTTGGAAAGTTAAGTAGAGATGACTTGTAACACATTTTAAACCAGAAAGAGGCAGGAGAGCAAATGTAGACCTGTATTGAGGTGAGAAATTCTGCTGTTTTATAAAGTATTCAGTTCTCATTGTGAATATCTTGAACTCTGTTAAGGATACTGTACTGTATTAAATATGTAAAAAAAAATGATGTTTGTCTAAGTAGCTTACAAAAATAATAACTCCTTCAATGGGAGACTAGCCATGTCTGGAGATCTGTTGTAACTAAATACCTGATTCGTTATGGTGTTGTAACTTAATAGAAGCTATTCAAGAGGAAGCATGGTGTATGAGATTTTGTAAGTTATTTGTGCTGGTTCTGTATGTTGTGCCATGTGTGTAAGACAAGAATAAACTGCTGCTTTTGTTCATCCCATCCTAAAATAATTATCCCATCTATGTATCCTTATTTTTCCCCCAAAGATTTCTGCTATTGTTTGTGTTCGTGGTCTACTCTCTCATGCTTCTATCAAAAAAACCCATTTGACTTGCAAAGTCTTCCTCTTCTCACAGGGGTGGATTAGATTTGTTCTGCCAAATACTACCCAGGCATACCACATGTTTTTTATTCCTAGCTGCTTGTTGCATATCAGTCCAGAATTGTACCCTGCACTCAGGCTAGAACTTGGAACATGGCCCATGACAGAAAATATGGGCCTTATAGAGACAGATATACAGATGCAAACAAGAATGAATTCTAATATATTAGGTGGAAGAAGTAAAATTCAAATCACATTATCCTGCTGTCATTCTAGTGGTCTCCCAGCAGCAAAATATGTCCCCCGGCCAATCATACCTCATAGACAAGGAAGTTGTGTCAGGCACCAGCTTGCCAGGTGAGTTTGGAAGTTAAGGTAGAGAAAACATTCATTCAACTACTATACACAATTACAAACTTTGCTGCTGTGGTCTCTAAGTTTATTAGAGTATTTACTAGCACAGAACCAAAAGCTAGGGAAGGAAGAAGGCAGCTGCAGCTGGGATGCACACTGCCATTTAATGGCTCCCATTGTGAGCTCCAACACCTGGAAGGGATCCCTGATCCTTTTAGCAGAAATCAATTACAGGATTCACTAGCCAGATATATAAAATAGAACATCTTCCACAGTTATGAGCTGGAATATTCTCTCTGACAAATCTCCTATCCCCAGGAGACAGGTATCAGGTGTGAGACTGCTCTGCTCCATCCCATGCAGGCACTTCTTTTCTCTTCCTTGCATTGTGCAGTTCTCCTCAAACAGTGGTGATTCACATGGTTCACATTCCAGACACACTTCTTCAGGAGAGAGATCAACGTCTTCAGGTTTTCCAAATACAATGCAGGTGAGCCTGAGGAGGAGTTTCAATGCTAATGTTCTGATTGCTATTTGTATCTCTAATTACAGCAACAGACCTTTGAGAAAGCCCTTTGTTGGGGTTTGGGATCCTTCTCCCTTTTGTTTCTTTCTTTTAGGAATTTTTTCCCCACATTTGTTGCTAAGGAATGGTAATGGCTGAGCACTTAAGAAAGACAAAGAGTTGGCTCTGAGATGGGTGCAGCTAGCTAGTCTGTTATCTGAGATTCCCTGTTACCTGAGATTCCCCCTGGTGGGGGGGAGATACTGGGGGAATGGGACTAGTTAAAAAGAGGCTAAGCACAGCTTCAGGGGACTTTGCTTCTAGATATCCAGAGGAGAGAGAGACAGGCTGCTGGAGCTCCAGGGAGAACCTGTTACCACTGCAGGCTTCTGTCTTCAGCNTCTCATTTTTTATATGCATATATATATATATATAGGTAAAGGACTGTTATTCCTTTTCTTATATCTTTCTTATATTGCCTGAAAGCCCCTTAATTTCAAAATTATACTAATTCAGAGGGAAGAGGGTTACATTTCCTATTCTAAGGGATGCTTCTGCCTTCTTTAGCAGATATCTGTCTTTGAAACCAGGACAACCTTGCAGATGGCCTCCTCTTTACAGGACAAATCCCTGAGGCCTAACACTATCTGTAAGCCCCTTGTATTTTTACAACATCATGGATAGCAACATGTTTAACACACAGTAAAAATATATAACCACAGATGGCCATACACAACAATGCTTTTTTTCCCTAAAAGAAGATTCAAATGTGGTCTATGTAAGTTTCTACCTTTTTATCTGCCCTCTCCTTCGTGATGTCTCATGGAAATGCTGAACAACTCACAGTACTCTAGTGGCTGCTATAACTGGCACTGACATGTATTTTCTTTGCTGCTGGTGACTCCTAAACAATTACCTTAATTCAAAAGTCCAACCCAGTTCTCATAGGCTTTTTCCATATTTTTAACCTTGAACCACTGAACAGCTGTTCCAACATGACTTTGGTCTGAGAGAAGCTCTGGATTACTGTTTACAGTTGCAGCATGGAAGAACTTTCTGGTTAAGTGGAATCACAGGATCAAAGTCAGTAAGAAGAGAATTGAAAGAAGGTAAATGTTTTACTCTGTTTTTGCTCTATCTGCATTGTAATGCCAGTTTTTCCATTGTGTTCCTCTTTTCGTGACCAGGGAATGTCCTGCAGTCACAAGTGTGAATGCGCTGATTGCACCACCAGCAACACAATCAGGTGTTGTCCTGAAAGATCTGTCAGCTTCTGCGTGAGCCCTTCAGTCTCAGTTGTAGCAGGAGACACCTCTTAGGCCCCCACACCTCACCCCTGTCCCCAGTGCTCTGCAGTCATCCTTGTCACAGTCTAAATAAAAAGCACTGTTCATGCCCAGATGGAAGATACTCCAAGGGATGGAAAAGCTTGGGCAACACTCTGGGTCCTTGTGTCAAGTCAAGGACCAGGCTTCCCAAGGTATCACCAGGGCAGGTGGGTAGATTGGGCATCCCTCCCCGTGTGGAGGATGTCTCCAGTATCTCTCACCCTCCTTTTCTCCTCCGTGAACACACACAGTCTGTTGCTGCAGGCTGAGGCTGTGTCCCATCTCTCGACACTAAAAATCTCACCAGGTTCTGGCATGTGCCACTGCCCACCCTCACTACTCACTGCTCCTGAAGCTGCAGCAGCCCCAGATGTGTAAGTCCGACATATTTTAAAGTTTCTGTAATTGTATGCATGGCCCTTTTTAAAAAAGCAGCATGTCATTCACCCTGCAGATGCAGCAGAGTTCCTTGCTATGAATCTTTCTGACAGCAACCTTCTCTTAGGTCAGTAAAGAACAGGTTGGGTCTGACTGGAAGATGCTCAGCCTCCTCTCATCCCAAGAAGGAATTTCACTCAGTACTGAATTTTATTTTTCCTCTTTGGATAGTCTTTCAAGAGGGGTTTTTATAGGTGACAGAGATGTAAGAAGATATGTCTTTTTGCATTTTTGTAAGTAGAATTTGGGGTTAAGTGAAACATGCAGGAATGTCAAGTCCCACTGGGTGACATGTAAGTGCTGTGCTATTGAAAGCAGCTTCACTGGGGCCGTGCTTGCACATGGGGCTGAAGTAGCAGTCACGTGCAGGGGTTCTGAGTCATAACATTTTGGATTGTGATTTAAACTAGAATAGATTGTTTGCAATATAAGTTAATGTTGCAAAAAGATCCCTGTCTTTCTTCCACATAAGAAATACTGTGTTATGAAAGGCTCTAGATCTTAAAAAAAGAGCATGCAAGAAAAAGAAGCACAAAATCCAAAGCGCAGAAGTTCAAAATGCACAACGAAACACATTAAGACTGTTTTCTTTAGAAATTGCAGGTGAAAAAGTATCATTGTAAAACAATGTCATTGTTGTTACAGTTCTTTTTTCTAACCAACTAAGGGTGCTGTATGGTGACTGTGATATTTAATTTAGTCTTGAAGACAACCCCAGGGATAACCATGAATTTCCTCTGAGAGATACTGTAAATATTTTACATGGCTCAGAAAACACAGCTGTTTTTATGGAAACAAGTAAGTATTTCACAGTACCACTTGCCATATTGATTGCATTTCCATAATACCCTCTCAATGAAATAGCCTTTAGGATTGTGTGAATGAAAGTTTCTAGTTGAAGACGGAAGCCTCTGTATGCCTGCATCTGAAGTGCCTCTGTACATTGATTTGTGGGGCAAATAAACAGTATTCTAGCCTCAATTTTCCTTTCAGTGTCACGGGATAAAGCTTAACAACATCAATAGCAGATACTAACTTCATGACTTTTGTTATGAATTATTATTTTTGCTGTTCTCTGGGGCTGTAATGCTGATCTGGGGACTGAATTTTCTTGACATAAATCCCTCAGAGCTGTATGTTGCAATAGATGTATGGAGAAGAAAGTAGATGTGAATCACAAACAGGCATGTAACAAAAGAGAATTATCCCAGGCTAAAATTACAAGTTATATTAAACAGTAATAAAAGGTATAGCTAAGTAAATCAGTTTGAAGTGCAGTAAACTGTTGTCATCAGAGAAAAGGAGGTAGAAGCCTGATACTTTTACAGAACAATCAAAACCAAGGTGCAGTTGGCCTCTGATCCACATTTATAAGTCCTGTGAGGGGCAACTGAGGGAGCTGGGAAAGAGGCTCAGCCTGAAGAAAAGGAGGCTCAGGGGGGACCTTCTGGCTCTGCACAACTCCCAGACAGGAGGGGTCAGGCAGGTGGGGGTCAGACTCTCCTCCCAGGTAACAGGGACAGGATGAGATGAAACGGCCTCAGGCTGTGCCAGGGGAAGTTCAGGCTGGACATCAGGAGACTTTTCCTCACAGAAAAGGTTGTTA